>CALNXK010000382.1:230000-260421 GCA_942486035.1 Porites lobata
GTTACTTAGGTCCTTCTTTGACTTCAACATGTCTAACAACCAACACATGTCTGAATTGTCCTCTCTTGTACAAGACTTGATGAATGACATTGATATAAAGCCACTGCATCCTAAACACAAACTTCTTCTGTGCAGCCGCTATGTCCTATCTAAATAGTCCTGACATTTCATTATAGCAAATATATCCAAAACCTGGATAACGGAACATCTCGCCTCCTTGGTGAATGGTTATATTCGAAAATAGCTTGATATTGCGATATCTGGAACACTGTAACACTGTCCTCCCTCTATTAAATTTACTCAGTGCCAAACAGTTCTCCGAAATTTATTAAAAGAGTCACCAAATGATTCCTTAAAAGATCTCTGGAAATCGTCAAGCTGTCACACTAACATTCAATATGATGTGTACAAATCCACTAAGGAAGTTCTTAAAGATTTCCGTTCTAATCAAGAGGATATACTGCAACACCACCTAACATCTCAAGGTTTCTTCTTCTCAAATGTTATCAAGTACTCATTGTCATCTGTAAATTCTATTTGGTCAGAGGTCCAGTCTCATCTACCCAAGAACATTTACAATTTTACCATCCGCTACATCAACAACTCCCTCCCTACACGTAAGAATATGGCAAGATGGGGATTATCACAAAGTCCTGATTGCTCCTTTTGCAATTAATCCTGAATCACTTCTTGATGTTGTCGCTGGTTGTCAACAGTACCTTGATCGCTTTACCTGGAGACACGACTCAATCCTTAACTTCATTGGCAAGTCACTTCAACCTGTAATTAATGTTCACTCTTCACTCTATGCAGATGTTAATGGTTTTCTGAATCCCTCAATAATAACTGGTGAAAATTATCGTCCAGATCGTCTTTTCCTAATTCAGTCCAAGTGCCTATAAGTTCTAGAATTAACAGTTGGTTTCGAGTCTAACCTTAACAACAATGCAATGCGTATGAAAGAAAAATATCTAAACTTGATCAAGGAAATGAGTAGAAATTACAGATGTGTGAGATTTATAAATCTCTCTATGAGTTCCCTTGGCGTTTTCTCCGATGAATGCTCCATGTTCTTAGACATGATGAATGACATTGGCATCGACAAAAAGCAACAACGTTATATAATCAAGAAAATGATAAATATAGCCATTAGAGCAACATATTACATCTTTTGTTGTAGAAATGGGATAGCACAGACTTAATGCAATTTTGAATTTTTTTTCTTTTTTGGCTTTTGTTTTGTTTTGTTTTTGTTTTTGTTTTTTGTTTTTCTTCTTTTTAATAATCCAATCTCAAGCAGCATTTGTAAATTGCCTATACGTAGCGAGATTTACAATTGTACATTCAAAAACACAAATAAAGTTTCCATTATTAAAAAAATAGGGTTCATCTCATCGAAATTCAGGTGTTACGGAGATGAAATAATTATTTAAAAAATTTAAATATTAGATATACTAATAGCGGAGCTCTGGGGCGCGAAGCGCTCCTGCGGAGCACCATGGGTAAGTAAATCTACCCATCCCAGAAAATTTGGTAATCACGTGACAGTACACCGACCGCCCGCCCGCCCGCCCGTCCGTCCGCACCACAGGAAAACCAATGTTCAATCTCACACTTTCTAGCTAGTCTGGGAGCACATGAAGACTGACATTGCACACATATTGCACATCAATTTTGTGATCAATTGACAGCTGTCAGAACAGGGTATCCGCTGATCAGCATCTCTTGCCCGTATCGCGGGCTCAGGTGTTGACCCATCGAGGTTACAAGTTACTAGTTTTCAAATGATCGCAGGCGTAAGTTTAATTCATATGAAATATGTTTTTATATGTGCCGCAGAATTAAAATTTTGATTTCAAACTGACCTCGGAAGCTGAAATTCAGCCAGTTTTTACAGGTAGGGAAGACATGACAGTTGCTTTTGACTTTTCTCACCAAGGTCACGCGTTGGTCACGCTCTACGTCCAATTTTTATGCTCTGATTCTTCAAAATTTGACAGGTGAGTTCATGCAGAAAATTTATGCAGCATCTTGAAACTTGTTTTCTTTGACAGCTGAGGGTGACTGAGTTTTGTGTCAACTTGTGATGTTTTTAACTGTCTTTTTCCACTGAATGTACAGAATGAAATTCAGCCGGTATCAAGAGTCTTCTGTTATTCATGGCTAGTTTGTTTATTGGGTTTTTGGTTGAGAAATACGTTTTTTTTTCAGGGCCTTAATGTTGACCGACCAAATCTTGACCCAACATGTTACGTTGATTGCCTGTTATTTTGAGCCTGTCGGTCTGGTCTTGTGGATTAGTTGTTTTTACATGTAACTCACTACAGTACCTATCAACTTAATTAAGAGCCAAATATTTCATTGGAGGGAACAGTGTAGTAAACTGTCTATTGTAAGGCTCAGCTCTGTTATTTTCAATTCCCATGTAACATTATGCTCAATATTGCTCAATATGTAGGGGGTGAGGGAAAATCCTTGCCCAACCGAACAATTGTAAAATCTTATCTTCTTAGTCATAGAAGAACATGAAACAACTATAAATTCGAGTTAGTAGGAGCTTCGCTTTTAGCCCTGGCTAAATCTGTATATTATTGTTGTGCGTTGAGATATGGGTAAATAGCAGTCGTAAAGAGTTTTTTAACAACAGTGAATGTTGTGAAGTCTTTGCAGTGTGAACAAATATCGGTCAAATATGTATGTGTAATTAGTGAATAATTTCACGTGAGTGTTTTTAGGTTTTCTAACGCGTCATTTAATGTTTTGACATCTCCATAACATATTGGCACTAAGACGTACGAAATGTTGCCATGGCAATTTTGAAATTTGTCACCCATGATATTATACTAGTTCTAGAATGAGGATCGCCCTGAGATGGTGTAGCATCTCCAAGAGAAACCAATTATACCACTTCTAATCGGCTTTATGCAAAGAAAAGAGTTGCATAATCTTGAGCTTTGGAAGTACTTGCTTGATATTTAAGGTTAGCCGTGAAGTTATTTTTTTGTCTTCTAATTTTACAGAAAGTATCATCAATGTTTGGCCAAACATAACTACAGTTGAAGAAGGGGGAAATATTACTATTAACTGCACTTTGTCAGGAAATAACACGAACGCAACCGGACTCATCTTTATGTGGAGTAAATATGGCACAAAAAAGGTGCTGCCACGTTCAAATCAGCTGACTTTGGAAAACATCAGTAGAAAGGATTCGGGGAACTACAGCTGTACTGTCGCTAATGTCACAACAAACCCGAAGGATAATGCCATAGCAACTGTCACAGTGCTCTGTAAGTACTTTATTAGTCTTGAATGATTTCTTGATTGTTTGTTTGTTGATTGCTTTCTAACCTCTAGTAAGCCTTCCTTTAAAAGTCACTATATCATAAGCACCATTACATGACGGAAATGTCCTAGTGAACGTCTCTTCAGTTACTATTTAGAGTTATCTTTCTTGTAAAACTCAATTTTTTCAGGGCAATGGCTATAATTCCTCCTCTAAATACATCAAATGCGGAGTACCTTATCAGGCTTTCTATTAACATAAAATAGATCAAATTTTATTTTATTCAAAACAAAACAAAATAGGCAAAAACTTAACCTATATTTTTCAATTAATGATATTGAAATGATCGTGTAAATAAAGTTTTGTTCTTAAGAGTTATATTTGATGAACACTTACCTTGGAGTTCTCAAATACAGAACGTACCAAGAAAAGTCTTAATATCACGGTAGGCATTATTTACAAATCAAGATTTCAATTTCTGCCTTAATATGACCCCCTTATGTACTCTCTATTGTAGTTTAGTTTATCCTTATTTACATTACTGTGCGAGTGTTTAGAGCTTAACTTATCAGTCAAATCTTAAACGTTTGATTACTCTTCAAAAACGGGTTGATAAAATAATTTCGGACAAGAGTCCTTTTGATGCACGTGCCAATCCTATTTTTGTGAGCTTACGAATTCTAAAATTTGAATATATTATCCAACTTCAAATAGATAAGTTATGTAACTTCACTAAAAAGGCCTTCCTCCTTATAGTTTCAATGACATGTTTTTCCTTAACTGTGACGTACGCTCTTATGACACTAGATTAAGAAGTAAGAATTCCTTCCGTTTGTCCTACTGCGGGACAATTGTAAAGAAATTTTCACTTCATTTTCATGGGCCCAAAATATTTAATTCTCTTAGCCTCTAGTGCTGCTTTGTTCCATCCTAAACTTAAAGGGGCTATGTCAGCTGGAGAGCATGCGCTCTGAGGTTATGCAAATTACTTTCAACTGTCAAAATTCTATTGTTTTTAACGCGTGACTTTCTTCATGTTCTCTGTCACGTCCAAGGTTCCGAATTTAGAGAGGTTTAGCGAAATGGGTTTAGATAAGGGATATTTCGATAGAATTTATGGAACGTTTCTTCTCTGGTTATACTAGATCAAGAATAAAATTGCGACGACAATTTTACTTGTAGTTTTGAAGTAAAAACGCATGCCATTCATAAAATAGAGCGCAAACAAAAATTCAACAACAACATATTGTCTTATTCAACAAAATAAATGGAAGTTGTATTTTACAAACGAGCTACAAAAGACGCTAGACCGAAGATAAAGACCAAGACTGTTTCAAATCATTAACAATTAGACTTGTCTGTCGCTATTGATTTTATAATTTAGATGCTGATAGAACAAGAGACCAAGTCTTTGTTTTGATCTTAGGGAAACATACATTATCGCGCAAAATTGTTCGATCGTGCCGAATCACTGCGACGTCGAGAAAAACCCAGCATCATTGGTATACTACTCCACTATAAGCAGTCCGTTGATAAAAGGGAAAGCAAACCCTGCTATTTTCCAAAATTATGCTCAAACACAAACAGTTCAAAAACATGGCATTTACAGGATCTAACTCGTACTAAGGTGCCTCTCTAAGTCCGTTGAGAACAATCTGGACGAGCAAACGGTCGTGTTTATCTTTGCCGTGAATCGAGATAAATACAAGAAGGAATCTAGCCGAATTTTAGAATGTTTCCTTCGCCAGGAGTTTAGTTTCGTCACGAAACTCATGGCCTGATGCTCTTGTAATCGTTTACAAAAAACGGCCGCCGCCAACTCGATAGCCGCTTCATTATATGTCCACATACTTTGAGCACAAGAAAAATCCAAGAGCCAGCAGCCTCTAAAATAACTCAATAGAAAGGTCCTGTGAACTATAGGGAAGATTCCATCAAAGATTCCATCACTCATTGTGGAGTAGCCGTCATTAACTCTGCCATTACAACGGCCGCTGATAAGAGGACACAGTAAATCCACGTAAAAACATTCCACAGGCAAACAATTTTAAAATAACGCCAAAAAATTGTTCTGTAATCACCATAGACTGATTCTTAATACAGAACTTCGCTAACTATCGAACGATGGCTGAGATTTAGACAGATAAAAACAGCCTTCCAAAATCTCCGACACAACTTGAAAAAGTTGGGCTGTCTTTTTCAAGTTTGTTTTCATTGGCTCGCGCATGCGTGTTGGGTGACATAGCCCCTTTAAGTCATTTTTTCTTGGTATAAGGACACTAAGTTCTCTCATCACTTGTGTGTAGTTTTTCGCTTCTTTCCTTTTTTTCCTCGTATATTCTTACAATATTTTTTCTCGCTTTTTCTTTTTCGTTTTCGCTCTTACACGTTCAGCCTTATCTATTTTTATCCTATTTAATGATTATTATCTGTATTCTAAAGTAATTATAGCGGAGCTCTCTGGCGCGAAGCGCGCGCAGCGGAGCACCATGGGTAAGAAAATGCGGCAATATACCCATTCGAGAAAATTTGGTAATCACGTGACCGTACACCGACCGAGCGACCGTCCGTCCGCACCACAGGCATACCAATGTAAAATATCTCAGTCAACAGGTATAGCAACCCAATTGCAACTCGAGGTTATTTTGGCGGGAAATCGCTCAGCCACCCGCGTCGTGTAAAGCAGAGGCAGCTAAAGAGTCAATATGGACCTTAAGTTAGGGTGGACGGTAAGGTGGAGGACGGCAACAGGAAATAAAGTTGCCCGATTTGGGTCTAATTAGCATATATCTCAGCCGTCCAACCTACGTCGTCTGCATGTCGCGACGGTGAGAAAGCTGAGTGCGACGGTGTCTCGAGAACGTGAGTTTTTCATTCGTGTTTTCGTCTTCAAAACATCTTTATTTTAACAGAATACCGCTTTTATCTGTTGCTAGAGTGTCTAGTTTATGTCAAATGGTAAACCTTTCTCAACTACTTACTTTAACACTATTTTATGATTGAATATAACATGAGCTTGTGTAGCAAGTGGTACAGCTGCAGGGTTAGAATTCTCAGCGATAAAATAGTTAACAATTATTGAATGGGGTTGAGTATCTTATAAAGAATTATGGAGATCAAGGAGGCCGCCGAGGCGGACAACACCCTCCGAGATTTATTATTCATTCAAAATAATTCCTAGTTTAAAAACATAGCTAAAACATGCTTACCTCCATCGGTCCATTGATGTTCAGTTCATCTTCGATAGTGTACGTTTAGGTTTGTCCAGCTCCGCAAATATTATATCCAAATAGCAGATGTCGCCCTCCGAGTTGTCTTCTTGCTGTTTTTGCTATGTCTTTAACTATTACTTCGCCTAGTTCCGGCTGTAGTTCTTACTCTTGAAACGAGTGAAGTGTCGGCCATTTTTGGTTTAACAACCAAAACAACTCAACCTCGTCCCCAGGTCTTCTCGGTTAACGGTTCATTAACCTGTAAAAGGCTGCATTTTTGACGTCATTTTCTCGTTAAACACAAAATTCTTTCAAATTTGGTCATCAGTAACTGGTTATGGTGAATGAAACGTACGCTTTTAGCCAATCAGAATTGGGGAAATATTTTGAATGAATAATAATTACATTTAAGTATTCTCTCACCATCTGAACTACCCTTTTCTTCATTCACGTAGTTTTTAGTTCACCTGTTCTGCTTAAGTTGTACGTGTTAATTGGTTACCATTTATTTGGCAAAATAATGCCCTGTATCATGCTGTATAAAGCAGGATGAAGGAACTTGTTTATTTTTGCGCACAACTTTGTCAATCGTATTTAATAATTTGTTCTTATTTTAATGAAGATGGAGTGGACTGAAGATCACGATATTCAGCTTGCTAAAGAAGTTCTTGGAAGTGAGCCCTACCGCTTCAAGCCAAGAGCTGTGTAGGCTCGATTACCAGCCGTACGAACTGTGGAGCGTGCGAAAATTTGGCAATACGTAGATCGCAAATAGGCTCAATGTAGCGACGAACATTCACTTTCGAGCAACAAAGCGCTTAACTAGATTTCATCGTAAAAGGGAACGAATTTCTCATCTGATATGACACCATCATAATGAAAAAAGTAGACCAAAAGCTCTCGGATCTCTTTCAGGGAACCCATTCTCAAACCTTTTAATAAAGTTAAGAAAAGTCTTCGACCGTCACCTCTACTGAAACTTAAAGCTTGATTGTTTCTTTCGCCAAGTCGACGTCGTCCCTCCCCTGCTGTCGCGGCCAAAGTTACCGTCCTGTATGTCGCCGTCTACCTAAACTTAAGATCGGTAATAAAAGACGAAAACGGAAAGCGGAAATTGTTTCTGTCTCCGTGTTGTCTAAAGTGCTGTGCTTAGATTAATGGTCATGTCCACAAATTTGGATCATAGAGCAAGAGAAAGACAGAGAAAAGAGAGAGTAGGCGACAGGCCAGCAAAACTCAACGAGAAAAAGGGCGACAGAGATCTAGAGCGAGAGATAAAAAAAAGGAGACATTTTTTGTTGGAAGCCAACATGAAAATTTTGTACCAGGGACGACAGAATGAGAAATGCTAGCGGCCACCAATGTAAGGTGAAAATGAGCGGCAGTGAAAAAAAGTGAACGATAACACGTACCACATTTCCCCCATAAAAAAACGGTTTCTGGAAGTTTTGCGTTGTAGTCGTGCAAAACAACGGCAAGGAAATGAAAAAAAAAAAAGTGTGCTGCATGTGGAAAGCTGTTGTTGTTGTTTTTTTTTTTTTGCTATTTAGACCTATTGTTGTTTTTCGCCGATCTCCGGCGTTGCCTTCGCCGCTTAGCATTAAACGATTTTATATTTTTTTTGGAAAAACTATAAATATCATCGAGGGCTTCGCTGTTAGCTCTGGCTAAATCTATATATTATGTGCTTAGTTAAATTCTCTTGCCGATGTCATTATTTTTTTATTAATTAGTATATTTTTAAAGGTGGTCCTATTCGCAAGCCTTATTGGCTTCCTTGGGCTTTCTTGTCTCATCTTTTTTTCTTAATTTTATGAAAATGTCTAACTTGTATCAGTGGTAAAATGATGATAAACAATAAACAATATTTGGCTCATTTTCCTTTTATTTTTAGGCATTAACATTTTAAGAATGAACCATAAAGACCGCACATACTGTGCTGTACTTGGATATTTTTAAGGAATACTGCAAACAAGTTCAAATTTTTTTGGCTTACCTATGATTGCAACAGTAATAGCCGAGAAGACTTGTGACACCCCCACTTGCACCCTAGTCGAAGTATTCATGATAAATGAAACCTTTCCTGTTGGACAATTCTATTCAAGGGCCACCTACATTCAGGGAATACATCTTTTTTCCCTGAAAACGCCCACATTAATTTTTTTTTTTCTGGGTCCCAAAACCCAGGTTTAACCTCTATTTAGTTCAGTACACCCTGGCTCTCAAACCTTGAGGAAGGTTGCAGCAGATTTCGAGGCAGGTTAATTATTAACAAACTCAGCCCAACCTCTACGCAGGGAATACTTGCCTCGGTCCCAAGAATGTCCCCACATTTCAGTACGACCGTATCATATATTTTTTTTCAGATGCGCCAGCTATCAATTTTTCGACGCCGAACCTAACAGTAAACGAATCTTCCAAGACACAGCTTACCTGCAAGGTCAGCGGTAATCCGCTTCCACTAATTCGTTGGACACTTCCAAACGGATCTCGTGTTCGCAACAGTGGACTCCTTGAGTTTGATAACACGACTAGAAGTCAGCATGGTAAATACGCTTGTCAAGCAAGCAATAAAATTGGAAACAGTTCTGTGTTGATCTATTTGAACGTCCAATGTAAGTATTTTATTAAAATTATGATCAAAATCATTAAAGAGAAACTCTCGGGAAAATTACCCTGTTTTTTAAGTTCTCTATGGCTTCCTAATGGCATGTAGTATCTCTCTTTGTTGAAATTTCCGATATATCTGCGAAACTTATTTTTTTTTCCATAATTTTTCGAAAACTCGATTTTTGCCGCCATTTTGAAAACATTCGGAATTCAGATTAGTCACGTGATTTTACGTCGCATGTGTGGAACACGTATTGCCAAGTGAAGATTATAAGAGAAAAACGCACCAAATTTCTCTTGTAAATAAAGAAGAAATAGAGACTCTACTGTCATAGAAACGTTCAGGAAAAGCATTTCGATGATGGTTCCATTTTTAAAATTTACACGGGCATTAGATGCTGGTGATTTTCTGTAGTTTTTTGTTAGGGTAATTTTGAAGTCGCGTGAGACATTTATCGACCCGAGGCAAGAGCCATAGGTCAATAATTGTAAACAGCTAAGCTCGTAATCTGCTACGTATAATACAAAGAACATCTTTCCTATAGCAGATTTAAAATTCTGATACAACCATTAATGTCACCTGATGGGTGTTGATGCCCTTCATTCCTCGAAAAAGACTTAATTTATTCCCGGGAAATACTCCCACCTTTGAAGAGAACTTCGTCACAGACCGCCGTACCGGCCTGATTCTATACCGCCTTTTGTGTTTTCACTTAAGTGTCTTGTTCTCTTGTCTGAAATCTGCAGGTTCCATCCATTTACCTTTGCTTCTAAACACGCGAAATAAAACTCACTTCTCGCCGAAAGGTGCGATTTTATGATCATTATTATTTGGAATGTAGTTATTCGAGATGTGCTCTCGAGATTGTAGCGTCATTCCATTGCAAAACCTGCACACACGCTAAAATTACATGTAATGTGCCTTTTAAGGATAGAAGGAAATTAAAACAGTTAAAAAAAAGTTGATTACAATAGGATTTCTTCACTTATCTTTAGTGGTACTTTGTACCCGTCCTACCCGCTGCCGTGATAGCACGCGTATCACGCTTCTTTTGCAATACTTCACTTTGGGACTTCTCACAAGAAAGGAAAAAAAAGAAATTATTAACTCGTTTTTAAATCCCCGACGCGGTACTCATAGAAAATTCCAAGGAGAAAAAATCGATAACGGGAGCGAAAAAAAGAAAAAAAGAACCAGGCAAGGTTCACTCCTGCAGTATGAACCTTTTTATTGAAGGTTATGGCTCAAGCACCATAACCGAAAGTCTTTGCTGGCTAGTAAGAAAATTCAAGGGCTTTAAGAAACTACATGTTGAACCTGCAACTGAATGCTCCTGCACTACTTGCTGCATCCGTAGAGAGGCCCAACAGAGATGAGGCAATGGGTTCTTTCGTTAGCAGATAAAATCTTTCCAGCCTAGTCAACTAAAGAAGGACTACAATGCCCTGCAATGTTTTGATTCTTTGAAGCTTAGGCTAAGCTAGGTCACTACTGCAATTAGTGACTTAGATGACCATACACTGTATGGTCCACTTAAACTGTGACCGGTTTTCTTTATTATTATTGGCTTATCAATTAAAATATGCAAGATGTAAACAATCCATTTGTGAATTGTAATTTAAAAATGAGGACTTCCCATTTCAACCTAAGGATATACAGCAATGAACAATAAAATATCATTTTATAATTAAGAAATAAAGTTTCAACTTGTACATTTTTTTCCCAGTCAACAATCACACCTGTCTTAGAGATATTTTAGTTCTAACAATTATTGTTGTCACTTCCATGCTGCATATTTGTGTTAGTAGGGGCATTTTGTTTGCTGGGTAGCAACCATTTTAATGGCAACAAAGTTGCTCTAGCCCAGTCTTCCAGTGGTGAGTGGGAAAATTGCTTTTTATGATCTGATTCTTCATATGCCGAGGCACCATACTGCTGCTTGTATTGCCATGCAGCTTGTAACATCCAGTGATTCAGGCAAACTGCCTGGAATCCTGGGTGTTCCACAATGCACATTGGAGACTCCTCCATATTTTCAACTCAAATGCCTCCAACTATTTACTTTTTACAACAACCACCTCTTGGAAGTAGATAATTTTTCCTGTCATCACATTGTCTGGAAGTAGCCATACAATAACCTTGCAAACATCCAATGGTAGTTCTTTTCTTTACTCATAAATCCTGAACGTCGGTTAATGAAGGGTAACAAAACAAGTGTTGAATATTGACCTTTTCATTCTGCACCCAGAAAATTATCAAACTGCCATGAGTTAAGACAGAGAATATTATTTCAATTTTGAGCTTATTCACTCTTTAAGGTTTATGCCTTCATCACTGATTATCTCCTGCCCATAACCACAAAATAGTTTCATATATATACACATTTTCAATACTGGGTGTATTAGGTATAGACGTTCCTACAGTTATATCTCATCAAATGCAATATTATTGTAGCTAACACGACCATTGTTATGCTCGGACAAAAACTTTAGTGAATACATGTCTTAGCCTCGAAAATCATATACTGGGGAGCAGAAACGTTTTATGCAAGCAGTTAGTTCACATGGGTATGGAGGTGTATCTCATCCCAACTTTAAATTTTCTTCATAATAACATCAGGATACACAGCAGCTAGAATAATAACTTCTGAACCAAATTCATTGACAGAGCAAGACAGTAAAAGTACGTGAACGACTTGTAGGAAAACAACTGTACAGCGCCTTTCAATTATTATTATGTATAACAATCTGTATAACAACAAAAGAGACAAATTTTTAAAGTGCAAGCACTCCACGAGTCGTGCATGAATGGCTGTCAAGGGGCAAAGATATGGAATTCGAGGAAATTTTTATTTGCGTTGCAGTCAACGGATTACGAGAACGCGCGTAGTTATCACTTCCGATATGAATCACTGCTTTTGTAAAACGAGGATTAAAGCAGAAATTCCAACAAAAAAACTACACTGTGACAACTTGCCCAGATTATCATTTCCAGTAGTCGTTAAAAGGGGAACGTACGCTTTCGACTTCTTGTACATGTGAAAACAATGATCTAAAATTATAAACACTCAGTATACAAAAAAAATGCTTGTTTAATTAGTCCTTTTCCTTTTACAATTTGAAACATTCATAGCATTGATGAAATCAAGCGATATGCGGAGCGAATTGTACACAAGAATTGTTCAAAACCATCTAGGCACTCACCATTCTTCACTATCGAGATCGCTGCGGGCGAGTGTCAGGCGCGATGTTTTCTGGCGATGCACAAACTTCATCAGCTTCGGACGATCTTCCAGGTGGCTCAAACGCCGGGGTTGAATTCCCGTGAAGGGCTGCCCTATGCTTGGCATTCTAAAAGTTCTTCTACATCCAAATAATCGGACAAAGAGGTAGCGCTATCACTTGAAGAACTACAGTCAGCCATATTCGTGATCATCTGTTGCTCCACACCTGTGACGTTACGTCACGTGATAGGGCAAAATCGAAGCGTTAATGGCAGAAGTTCGAGTAAGCGGCAAATTTAACACTTTGAATCTCGATCTCTGAGTCAGATAGATCGCTGAAGATGTATTTCTTGGTGGTATTTCAATGAGAAAAACATTTGTAAGGTTTTTCCGAAAAATGTTGTCCTATGCGAGAGTTGCCCTTTAATCAAATAAAAGGCGTTATAAACTTTTTTCCATGCGTAGGTTGTTTAGAGAATTAGAGCATCCGTGGATACGGCCAACAAATAAGGCTGCTTCAAGAAGGAGAAGAAGAAGAGAAACAAAGAAATTGTTCGAGACTTGATTTGCGTAATGTCTTTAAATACATACAGTACAGAGCGCCATGTAAGTCTTTCAGATGGTCCGAGAACGACGGATAGTAATTTTTTGGGCACTTCGTTCTTCATGCAAACGCTTTTCCTCCTAAATGTTTTCCTACTAGTGAGCAATTTACATTTAATAATGCTGATTGTAAACAAGTCGCGGACGTCACAAACGCAATGCCTTCTAATAAGGACCCTGGGATTGACAATATGCCAACTTGAGTCGTTAAGGACAGCCTGTTGATCGCACTCCCTTTTATTACGTCAATCATCAATGCTTATCTCTTAGCTTCAACATTCCTGAGGTCTGGAAAACTGCCAAAATGACACCTATTCCCAAACAAGGCAACCACGAACTTCCTAACAATAACAGACGGATTTCCCTGTTACCAGCAAGGTTTGCGAGAGAGTGGCTTATAATAAGTTTGTCACCTATTTGACAACCGAGGAAAGGTTTACCACAAAACAAAGCGGCAACAAAAAATGGTTCTCTACTGACACATCTTTAATTCACACAACTGATGCATTTCTCAAAGGAATTGATGATAAGAAATAGACTGCCTGCGTACTTTTAGATATGAGTAAAGCCTTCGACAGCGTTGACCACCAAATACTGTTAGTCGTAAAATACGCAGCGTCAGCGCCTCAACCAGCGCGCTAAAATGGTTTAACATCTACCTTAAAAATAGATATCAAGATGTACGAATTCATAGTTCCGTTTCTGATCCAGTAGACCTGCACCGTTCTAAACCTCTTTCCCTTTAATCTGCACTCTGTTCTAAACCTTTCTCCCTTTAATCTGCACTCCCATTGTTATCAGGGATAGGGGCATTGTTATGTGACAATCCCTACTGTTTTCCCAGCTAATCACAAACAATCTTTCAAATAGGTGCGGGATCGCCCTTCCGATCCTCTTCCAGTTGAATGTGGCGTTCCTCAAGGCAGTATTCTAGGCCCCCTATTATTTAGCATGTACGTAAATGATCTACCAGAAGCTCCTAGGCATTGTTCTACAGAATGTTATGTAGACGATACAAAACTGTTTGTTTGTTTTAATTTACACGACTCCCAACGGATTGTCCAAGAAATGAATGAAGATCCGAAAGGTGACTTCTAAGCTCCGTGAATTTCATTTGTCTTTATTGGAAAAGGACTGACATTTCCCCAGGGCAATCAGCGAGAGATCTTGGCGTAATTTGGATCCGTACTTAGCATTTGATAACCATATAACGACCACAGTGTCGGAATGTATAGCACGCCTAGCGCAAATTAACCGGGTCAAACATTGCTTAGACAAAAATACGTTGTTAACCGTAATGCATGCCTCGGTCTTCAGCAAAATGTACTACTGTTCGAATGTTTGGGCAAATATCACAAATAAGAATGTTAGAAAATTGGAGGCCGTTCAAAACTTTGCTTGCCGAATCGTCAGCGGCGAGAAAAAAATATGATCATGTAACACCTCTCTTAAAAAAGCCTGTCTTGGTGGCCTCTTAAGGTCAACTGTACTATCGCTAACCTATTATAGCCTTCAAATGCATGACCGGTCACGCCCCTGAATATCTTACTTCCCAATTTATTACCCGTGAGCAAGTTAGCGAACGAACAACTCGGAGTAGCCAAAAGCTAAACATCCTTCTTTTCAGAACTGCCTCCGGATGGAGAGCCTTTTATTACAGGACTGTTAGGAGACAGCTTTTAGATAATTTTGTAAATACTTCGTAGTTAAGTTTAAAAAACATTGTAATTAGTGATTGGCTAGCATTTTAATTAGTATTAAGTTGAGTGTTGTAATTAGTTAATATAAATTTTGTAATGCTCTTAAATAATCATTGTTCCTGAAAAGCCCCTTTGGGAGGTAACAAAAAGTATGTATGTATGTATGTATGTATGACAAGTAATGGAGTTTCATTGGCTAAAAATTTGACAGGTTGAGTCACTTCGCTGTCCTGCATAAATTAGGAATGACATTGTTTTGCAAACTTCAAACAAGAATGAGATCAGCGATGTTTATTGTCTTGAAAAACGAAGGCATTTTAGGGCTGTATAAAGTCGTGAACTAACCCAAGGTTAAATATTATTCCAAGGAAAGATTTTGGAGCCGTTAGAGTAACCGAAGAAGTCGGAGCAATGTACCGTTTAGCTGTCTCAAGATCAAACTAGCCTGGCAGGTTTGAAGAGTTGCCAACCGATCAGTACGAACAAAAATCGTGTACGGCGGGTTAAACTTCAGGTCGTGTCCTGTTTGTCGTCCTGAATTCCATTTAGCTGTATGAGCTGTGTACAATCAAACCGAAAGGTGGGTTATATTAAGCATGAAGTTTTGAATTCGACTTACCAGGTACTTACAAAGTAGCATAAAGTTTGTACAAAAAGTTTGTTTTGCTTTCGGAAAAAAGGATCAGAAAAACACTCATTATTAGTGCTTATTTTTAATAAACAAACTGAATACATGAGCAAAGTGACCGGAGTTTTGGCGACAAAGTGACGAATTTAGACGCCAACGCTAGAATGTAGAACGAGAAAAAAAAACATCATTCTGTACGTTTTTTTTTTTTTTCTATATTATTCTCTTTGGAATCTTTAAGCTAATTTTAAAGCTATATACGCATATTAAAAGCTTTTCTAAATCGCAGTTTTGAAACTGTACAACTTCTAGCAAGTCGTCTCCGCTTTTGGAAACTAAGTGACGTGTTTAGTTTCTTTTGCTTAAGCTTTTTGCAGAGAATCCAAACAGCCAGACAGCTCTGATGCAAGACTGACATCTATTTTTCTCAGAGAACAGAAAGTACATCTTCTACTTTGCCTGATTAGTCCGCCTCAATGGCTCATTGATATGCGTAAATGTCCGACCATTTTAGCTCCCAATGACTGAACTAAGCAAAAACACCGAAGTTTGGCATTCGTTCGGCAAATGACCGCGTCTTGCACTAATTAAAATGGTATGTGTCTGCCCTCTTATTGATAAGGATAAGAAGTCAATCAGCGTGCGAGATATAATTCAGTTATTGTACAAAAATGATCGCTAGCGTTTTAACTGTCAGCTCTTATACCTTTTAATATAGTTGTAAATTGACTTTTTCAACTCGGTTGATCACACCAAACCGTTACGTTTGGTCTTAACGATCTGCAAGCCCGAATGGGATGAGCTGTCTAAAATGGCCCTTCGGCAAAAATAAATATATAAATAAAAATAAATAAGAATAAGAATAAATGAATACACTACAGTTGGTAATCAGGTTAGTGATTAAGGCCGAGTTTCGGGCGTCTGGTTGAAGGTCAAAAAACTATTGCTCTAAGGCTGTTGATATATTGAAGGCCAAAACGTGCATGATCAGATTGCGTTCTATGCATTCCATTCATTCTTAGTGGAAGTTAAAACGTGTGCTGGCTACCTTCGTGTCGAACATTCTTAATAGAGAGTTTTAGATCCGAGTTTACCGCAAACCTCTAACCGCGGTTTGCGGTTACCCGTCTGCGGTTCGACGGTCAAACAAAATTCGATTTAGATTGGCGGTGAATTAAATTAAGGCCGCCATTTTGAATCAGCAGCCATGAATGGCACTTGTTTTCAAGATCCAATAGGATTTATAAATTTAGCATTTCGCCCGAATTTGTGCCTTTGTTAATGGATAAAGACTTGCTCCACAAGATTTTGTATCATTACGTGGGATGAAACAAGAATTACACGCTAAAAGTGTTCAGGTAAATGACATACGTGAAAACCAATCTCCCATGTTGAAAACGCACGTCGTAAAACCTTAAACGTGAAGGAAAGACTTGTCACGTGACCTCAGCGGTTAGAGGTTCGCGGTAAACTCGGATCTAAAACTCTCTAATATCAACCTGTCGACGGGAAAAACATTAACTAGTAATAACCAAGGTTAGGGGCGCGGCGTCAAAACACCTTTTTCTCCATCGTTGTGCTTGCGTAAACGCGCGTGATTATATTACGAGTAATTGATGGTCCAAACGTGCGTGATTAGTCTGCGTTCTGAGCATTCCATTTATTCTTTAGTCAAAGTCCAAAACAAACGCGCGTGATGGCAACTGAAAAAGACTAGGATTGTGGGCTCCTCTTGATACCCTTTGATCAATACAAAAAAGTATAAATAAGTAACATGAAATAAGGGATGCCACTGATCACTAACAACCAAAATAAAAAACAAAAACAAAAAGAAAGGAACCTGCTGAGTAGAACCCGTTAGCGTTCTTCTTTTACCTTACTTTTCCAGATAGACCTATGATAAACAAGACTGGTCGTGACAAGAAAATCGATTCTTGGCTTAATCACTGTCGATATTGACTTGTAAAGGCAACAGGAAATCCACAACCAGAAATCATATGGTTGAAAGATGATCGGTTGCTATTCAACGGGGAGTACAACTGGAAATATTAAGCCTCAAAGTGAGTCCAGATTTTGGCATCTACACTTGTTTATCGAGAAATGTCCTTGGAAATGACTCCTTCAAAGTGCATGTTAATAGAACAGGTAAAATGGATTTTAAAAAAATGTGTCTCGGAGTGTCCCCAGTTTAAAAGTAGGGAAGGAACCTTAATTTCCTTTTTTTTCTGCACTGTTTCTTTGTTCCAGCAGCCTTTCCTCCAGGTCGTCCAGAAATAAGAAACAAGCAAAGACATTTAAACAACCGTTCCTTTGTCCTATATTGGAGCCAAACCAGATGAAAGAGGCAGACCTATTTTTTCGTTATTGGGTTTGGATTCTGGAAGAAGGCGGCAATTCCAGTGAAAAAGATGTGGGCAATTTTACCAACCACAATTTTACGCTGAAATGGGACAAGTCCTATAATTTCTCTGTAGTGGCAGAAAAACGATCAAGGAAAGGGGGACAAAGAGTTTATCAAAGATATTCATTACTCCACCAGGTAGGGAGAAGTATTACATTGATAAAGCTGTTTAGTTCTTAAAATAATACCCATAATAGAGGTTAATTGGTCTGCCGACCGCGCTTTTTAAGCCTCTATACCGTTATGCATAAAAATAGGTAATTTAGCATTTAGCATTTAGCACAAGAAACGATCAGCAGTATTTTTTAACTGGGATTTTCACAATGCACCCTTCCCCAATCCTCTGCTGCAAAAAAATATAGCATGAAAGTATAAAGGTGAGAAATTTGATCTAACCGAAAATTTTCATAGTAGAGCAGATATGTGTTCGAATTGTTCACTTTCTGTTAAAAAGCATGAAATTTGGCATAATGATAGTTAAAGGACTGAGACACTGTTTGTAAAGAGTAGGGGACCCATTTACCTTCCAAACGGTTTCCCCGAAACTTTTTGAAAGTGGTAAACTTTTTTAAAAATTAGCAGACATTATCGTGAAAGCAATTTTAATCCATATGTACATGCACAGAGTATTATTTATACCTCAATAGCACAAAATGGTGGTCGCAGAAGCTATTATATCTCAAAGTACTTTGAAAAAGGCGCAAAGCATTCTCCCCCAGTTTGTAGTGGATCAACCTCTTTTAACCTTTTAAGCCCCAATATCCATTCCATATACAAATTCTTCAAACTGGTCTCTATACATTTCCTTGTAAGGATAAGTTGAGAGAATTTGATAAAAGATCAAAGCATTTTTTCTTAAGTGATCATTTATTAATTCTCATAACCTAATCTCTGACAAATGTATGGATATTGTTAGGAGAAAAATTGATGTTGATTACTATTGGGACTTAAAGGGTTAAAGAAATATATATATATTTTTGCTAGTTTAATTTGTTCGTATGTTTGGCCTTTCCTATGCTTTTAGTGATGCTTCGTGTTGAGATTGTATTTTCATTCATATATTTACAACTTTTGAGGCTAGAGCTCGAGCATATATGGAATTACAAAACAATGGAACCGTTGATACCTCCACCAAGTATTTGCAACAACATTATTTTGTCCCATAAAATGTAATGCCTACCATTCCCTCCCAAAAAAAGTCTCATTAGTCTTGCTACCACCAGAAGGGATTCCGGACCCAACGCA
The DNA here is from genome assembly GCA_942486035.1 of Porites lobata. Lineage (NCBI taxonomy): Eukaryota > Metazoa > Cnidaria > Anthozoa > Scleractinia > Poritidae > Porites > Porites lobata. The sequence continues at coordinate 248,907 of CALNXK010000382.1, forward strand.
CGCTGGTCGCATTTGTGGGGGTATTTTAACTGATAAAGGTATGAATTCGCTTTAGCATTAGTAAAGTTGGAATTTCAAGCATAGCGAGCAAAAGAAACCGGTATTGTGATTGATTGATGCTTAGGTGCTTGAATATGGAAATTATGTTACCAGCTAACTGAGACTTGTCCTTTTTATCTAGAGCCAATAACGCCTTTCCTGACACCCACTGCGACGACTGGTATGTATCTGATACTAAAAGTCCAAAAAAATGGAACTGATACTGAACTACGACGGACTCGCCTACTTGAATTTAAAAATAATTTATTCTAGAATTTGACTGTTTTGGCTCTAATCGATCAATGAGCTACTAGCACCGCTGATCAACAGAGTAACAAAAATTAGACGTATTTCCACGCCTCTTGAAACCCTGAATAAGAGTTTGGTTTCGTAGATTTGTTTTCCTCCTTTATTCTATTGACAGCTTTTATACACTCTGTACTTATAAGGACATAAATTTCCATATGTATTATGCATTAAGTATTGCTGTAAACATTGAAGGGATAAAAAGGAAAGATTCTCGATCTGTTTGTTGATCAGTTGTACTCTTTCAGAAATAGACCAGACGGAAATACCAGTAGTATTGATCTCGCCATCACCGGTGGCGTCGGATTTCTGCCCAATATCGTCATAGCGGCCTCTGTTTTTCAAGACAAGAAGGGACGTGCAGGAGAGGTAAGCGCAAGCTTCCAATGTATTTCAACAGGCTTTTATCTTAATGTTTAGGACCGGCTGCCTAATGTGCGAGGTAACGTTCGTGCTTATCTCTATGCAATTGCGCATACTAGCGTGACAGATTTGAGCTCAAGTTCATCAAGGCAAAATGGCTGGAAAACCTCTGCGCCTGTATTGTAAGATCGTCGAACTGAAAGTATAGCGAAGGAGGATCAATTCAATACCTGTTCTGACTAGACTGTTCACAGTCCCCTTATCATTTGTCAGTAAGATCGTCGGGACGTGAGCACCCACCCTTACAGGTGCGGGTCTCTTTGGTTTCAAGTGTACTGAGTTCAGTTTCCGTCAACCCCAGACAAAAACTCAGGCTTGTATAAGGCAAGCTTCTTTTTCAAAAGCCTGCCTCAATCTGTAGTTTATTAGGGCTTTACTAAGGTTTTGGCCCCGGCCGTTTTCATCAATAAAAAGAAATCATGGGACTTTTTTTTTTTTTTTTTTTTCATGAAGCGAAAATTTGTACACCATTGTTTTCGTCTCAGTTATGTGTATAAGAACTTGTAAAAGGTTAGTTCCAGCTTTGTCACTAATGGGAGACTTTTTTCAAGCCTCAACTGGAATTAAATAAGAGCTAATGCACCTAAGTATTGTCACGTTACTCCTTGGTTAAGAGAACCCACTGGCTACCAGTGGCATTGGTGCGTAGATTTTAAGATTCTCCCTTGTTACATCGGCAGATTCTCTACGGTGTTGCGCCTAGCTATCTTAAGGATCTTGTCTCTTGTCCTACTGACTCACGTTACCAGCTACGCTGCAACAATAATGGTATATTGCTAGAAAGACCTCGGCTAAGAACGAAGAAGACTTTGGAGATTTGCGCTACATTTGATGTGGCCGCCTTTTGGCGTGGAACAGTTCTCCTCTGCCAATAAGACAGGAAACATCAACTCGACCTTTTTAAAACGTCGGTTAAAACATATATTTATTTAAGAAGGCTTTAAAGTTAGATTATTTATTTATTTATTTTTAACATTGTAATTTTACCGGGTAATTTTACTGGTTTTTAATTTAGTTATTATTACATTGTAATGCGCTTTTGAGTATTTTTATAGAAAAAGCGCAATATAAGTATTAAATATTATTATTATATTATTATAAAGCTCTGGGCAGTAGGAAGAGTATCATGCGTCGGATTCACATGTTATACACCCATCAATGTTTCATAAGTTAGTGGGGAACTATGGACGGAGATGGAGACATTGATCAGAAACAAATCACTTGGCAAGTTTAACTGATTCTAATGCGCTCTTTCCAGTAGTGTCGACGGATTTCCCTAACTGGTTCATGTCAAAAGTTTATAATCTTTGTTTTCACTTTGAGAATCATTTGGAAGCGCTGAAATCGTACAGTGTGATTCAATCGTACTGCTTTTTAGCCGAGAAGTGCTTCCTTTTTCTCCATGTTAGTGAAAAGTTGTGAAACGTCGTAGTGCTTGAATCGCAGAGGCGAGCCATACGGAGAACAAAAAGAGCAAACTCTGCCACATGAGATTATAATTATTATTACTTACACTTTAAGACGGAATCCACCAGAAATTGAGTAGTTTTAATTTTCAGTGAAAAAAACCTTAACAGAATAATTTAAACAATGTCGCATTCTTTTACATTTTTTCAAGAGCTATAAATGTAATTAGTTATCTGTAATAACACCAAAGAAAATTTCTTATGAGAGTCTGAGAAAAGAAATGTTAAATTTCACGAAACGACACTATACACATTAAATTTTCAGAATTCTACCTGTGTTTTCACAATTTCTTGTGAAATTTGACATTTATTTTCTCAGGCTCCCATAAGAAATAGTCTTTGGTGTCATTACAGGTAACTAATTATATCTACAGCCCTTGAAAAATGTAAACAGCATTGCGATATTGTTTAAATTACTCTGGTACAAGGTTTTTGTCCACTGAAAATTGAAATTACTTAATTTCCTGATGGATTACGTCTTAATTTTCTCCTTCGAGTCAGAAAAAGCCCCGGACTCTAACAAGAAAGATCTCTTGGCTGAGTATGAACTGATGAAGCAGCTGCAGCCCCATCCGAACGTCATAAGGCTTATGGGTGCCGTTACACTCTCTGGTAAAATTTTCTCTTTTTTCCCGATATTATTACTGTTTTAAAAGTGCGTTATTTTATGGAAGGCGAGTTGCGACCCCTTGATTGGCACATCTCAATCTCGGAACATCGTCCAATGGCTTTCAATCAAATATTGTGTCTTTCGTGTAAGCTATTAAGAAACTGTCAAACCTCTTAAATGCAGACAGCAAAGACGCAAGGCCACATGCCTATCACAGAGGTGTCCGTGTTGCTTCAGTTGGATCTTTCCATGTCTTTGAGACCAAGGGAATTTTCCCTAAAGAAAACTGTGTCTGTATGGATAGGTTTCTCCTCTTTTGTATCGGATAGTCATTATATGACAAGTCGTCATTCTATTCAAAATTTGTGACATTACTGAATCCAATACCTGCCAATTTTGATGATCATGCACGCAGTCCACATAAAAAATCATCCAATTTCAAGCTATGCTTGTATCTATGCAACATATTTATGCTACTAACAGTGCATCCTTACAGCATCTAAATCCCGGTATCCAAACCTTATAATCTTCCTACGACAGGTGGTGGCTCTATAACTTTAAAACCGATTACGATACGTTCACTAAAATTAGACATAATAATGAACTCATCATTACCAACATCTTGGTTATGGAACTTGTTCATCTCGCGTCTTTTAAAAGATGAAAACCCCCTTTCTCGGCTCTTTTTAGACCCAATTATGGTGTTGTTTGAATACATACCTTACGGAGATCTCCTGGGATTCCTGAGAAGAAGTCGAGGCCTTGATGACAAATACTACAAAGACCCGGATGTGAAACCGTCAAGTTCACTCACATCACAGCAGCTTCTTAGGTTTGCGCAGGAAATAGCTGATGGCATGGCATTTCTTGCAGCCAACAAGGTACCAAAAGACCCAAGCGCTCTGTTGTACTGGTTATGAGAACCTTAACTATTTAAGCGAATGCACAGAAAAATCGAGCAAAATCGGCAAATCGTGGCCACAGCTCAAAACCTAACTTACCCTCATTTTCAGTCTGTAATAAGGTTTTAATGAGTTTATAACACTGCTGAGGTTTAAATTTCAAAATGCGGCCGAATTTGGGAATTATTTGAGATTTTCGATTTCAACGGTCTGCCGGCCTAAAATTAGCCGCCGAACACGGCAATGTAGCCTAGCGACAGAAATGAGCTGACTTTCATAAACGAGCGAATATATTGGCAATCTTCCTCTTAAATCTCAAAAAGCAGATATCTAACAATTTCTGAACGGCACATTTTTTAGATTTGGAGAATAAAATATCGACGAACCAGCAGAATTTTGAAACGTAATTTGTATGATGCTTGTAAATACAACAATTTACCGCTAAAACCAAAATCGAATTTTCTATATGGGGGAATACTCCAAATCCCGCTTACTACCGAATGAGATATAGTACTTCAACATTATCTGAAAGTTAGTCTGGTGTTCTTGCGAACGCTTGTAAAATAGACTGATTATTTTGACGCCAGGGTCAATTGACACGTGCACGTCACGTCGATTTGAGCTCGTTAAAAGGGAGAAACTAACAAGATTCTTTTAATATGTACCTGTTTTAATGAAATACACGCAATCTTCAAAAGGAGAGGCCGTTCAATTTGTAATTTCTGTTCGTGAGATCTTGTAGATTGCAGCATGGCGTCTGCGAGTGGACCTGAGTCTAGGTCTGTTTTCCCGTGACTGCGAAATCAGCATAACATCAAGAAATAATTCTCCCTCGAAGAGTTTGACTAATAGTCATGGTCATGGGTCGCGGGTCCAAAGTCGCGGTATTGTGTTCATAACAGTCGTTTTCACTCAGCTGTTACCTCGAACCCCAAATCATTTTCCCCTGCCGCGACATTGGACCCGCGACCGCGACACTGGACCCGCGACCGCGACATTGGACCCGCGACCGCGACTTTGGACCCGCGGCCCGCGACCCGCGACTATCAGTCAAACTCTGAAGTACTATATCTCATTAGGTAGTAAGCGGGATTTGGGGTGATTTAGAGAATCTCCCCATATAGAAAATTCGATTTTGGTTTTAGAGGTAAATTGTTGTATTTAGAAGCATTATGCAAATTACGTTTCAAAATTGTGGTCGTTCGTCGATACTTTATTCTCTAAATCTAAAAAAATGTGCTGTTTAGAAATTGTTAGATATCTGTTTTTTGAGATTTAAGTGGAAGATTGCCAATATATTCGCTCGTTTATGAAAGTCAGCTCATTTCTGTCGCTAGGCTACATTGCCGTGTCCGGCGGCTAATTTGAGGCAGCAGACCGTTGAAATCGAAAATCTCAAATAATTCCCAAATTCGGCCGCATTTTGAAATTTAAACCTCAGCAGTGTTATAGATTCATTAAAACCTTATTACAGACTTAAAATTAGGGTAGGTTAGGTTTTGAGCTGTGGCCACGGTTTGCTCGATTTTTCTGTGCATTAGCTCTTAACCATTTTTCTTTAAACTCGAGGTGAAGAGTGGTTGTTGTAATTAAAGCCACTATTCACCGAGATTGAAAAGAATAATTGTTTTAGTATATACACACAAAGTGATCTCAAAAAAATCAGAAGAGAAACCATTAAAAAGTACGATTTGATTGACGGATCAAATCACGCAAAAGTTTATAAGTAGATCTTTGTAGATTTTTCAAAATTAAGGTTAGCACTTCGCAAACAAGAGCGTAATGGCTTAAATGGAACCGTTTAAAGTTTGAATGGTTTCCTCACCCGAGAAGAAAAGTAGAGCTTTGTTGTTCCCTTTTGGCTCTCCAAGTTTATAGCCAGTAAGCTTTGTTCAGCGTTTGCTGTGTCGTTCTTCGCGTGAAGTGCTGACAAAAATGGCGGCTCGGTTGCACGAGGTAAGACGTTGTCTTCATGTAGCATTCTTTTTCCTGTTTACTTGAAACGTAGAATTTTCTGCAAAGATTTGCTTTCAAATTTGTTTGTCATAGATTAAATTCGATTTTTGGGCTAAATTTTTCTTGTTAGGAAACGCTGAGTCCACGAAACGGCCTCTTCTACGCGAATAAACGGGAGTTGTAAACAACCCATCGAGAACAAAACTCGCCTACAGTAAATAGAAAAACGCCGTTTTGAATCCTTCGAAGTCTTCTCTTGCCTTAAAAAAGTCAACCCTAGGATTTTGTTGACTTTTTAAAGATCGTTCTCTTAAAAAATGGGAAAAACCCCGACCTGACACATTACCTACTCGCTAGGAGGTGAATATTGTGGAATAGTCCGAAATAGCGAACCAATCAGATTGCTTAAATCACCAAGATCACTGAGTGTGTATATATAAATTCGGCATATACACCATGTACATGTAATTTAGCTACGAAATGTGGACGTTTGACCCAAACTCACTGCGGGGTTAAAAGGTCGTGATTGTCAAATATAAACTAGCGTATGCAGTTATTTTTATTGCATTATTCGTTTCAACGCTGCATGGCGCAGGGACATGTCTAGCTCGATATGAGGCTGACGAGTTTCTCTGTCGACCCAGGCCGGTGTATGCATGCAAAAACAAGTATTTGTGATAAGCGGATGTTATGCAGGCTGTACTGTTGGTTAGCAACGATGTGGCAGATTAGTAATTCCTCTCATCAGCTTCCGTGCTTCATAGGTAGGCTCCGTCTGTTCCGTCCACTAAACTTTCAGCAACTTACTGTACCTTCCTATGGTGGTTATTAACTTTTTTCAAGGGCACCTTATTACTGTTTTCTGTTAAATATCTGTTTGGAGAGGCAAAAATTGCCTAGAATTTTCTATAGCTTGAGGAAGACTAAAAATTTCCGGATGAACGTTTTTCGAAGCTTATCTTATAAATTCCCGACAATTTTCCGAAGTTAAATTTTTCGCATTTCACTGCCCAGGTTAAGCTATTTTCCGAAGTAAAAGAAAACCTAAAATTTTCTGATTCGAAAATGCGATAGAGAGAGGAATCAGAGAAATTTTTTTTTTTCTTTCGTAAAGCTTTAAATTGCATCTAAAATTTTCGGGAAATAAAACTGAAGCCCGTGTAATTTCGAAAACACTCAAGTTGCCCTATGATGACCGAACAGATTTCACTCAACTAAACAGGGACTGCCATTGGTTAATTCTTGGTCACGTGGCCGTGACTAAAATCAAATGTATCCCGATCGTGATACATTAAGCAATGTACCCCGCTCGGGCTACATTACAGCACGTGATCAAAGCATGGTGGAAAGTGGCGTGACAGAAGGCGGGAAAAACACTGCCAGGTCCTGCCAGTTTTCTTTTTCGCGAATGAACACAACAACACAAACAAGAAGCCTCAAGCTAAAAAGCAACGATTTTTAAAGTTATCCCAGAAATTCCCAGAAAAAAAAAAGTAGCTAGTGGAGGAAAATGATGCAGGTAATAAAACGAAAGTACTTTGTAAATCATTCACACAGTGGTTTTGACAATTAAATTTGTGTTGTTATAAGTACCGAGTCGACTGTTTTGGTTCGCTCCAGTTATTCTTTCGTTGTTGTTGAAGTGAAAGTCTAGAAATATAACAAAACGCTTTAAAATGTCAGGTCCCTCGGGAAACCAGTTAGTTTTGTTTTCCCTCGAGTCCTGTGAGTTTCCCGAGACGAAGTCGAGGGAAACATCAGGACTCTCGCGAAAACAAAACTAACTGTTTCCCTCGGGAACTGACATTAAGTGTATAATGTACTTTTTTTCTGCAGATTATTCACCGAGATTTAGCAGCAAGAAATGTGCTTGTAGGTGAAGAAGAAATTTGTAAAATAACAGATTTTGGAATGGCGAGAGATGTGCAACAAACTGATATTTATCAGAAACGGACCAAGGTAGGTTGAGAATGCTGACTTAAATTAAATGGACAGTATTGTTCAAAGTTCTCATAGTAAACTTAAGCAACCTTCGATGAACAGTAAGTATTAACTAAAAACAACAACAAACTGATGTAAATACTAAACAGGGCCTTTACATTTATTAAGTTCAAATCGCTAGTATTTCAAGCAAATACAGCGGCATAATGTCCCTTGACCTCCACCCCAGTTCAATCAGAAATTTTGCGACTCTTATATTTTGCTTATTCCTCGAGGAGCGAGTTAATACTGCGAATTTTGTCGAAACTCGCTTTGCGCGTGGAACGTGCTTGGAACGTGCGTGGGACGCACAGCGGGGTAGAAAAACGAGTTAGCTATATGTTGTGGTTCAATTTTATCCTTAGTTTAAAATTTATTTTCCTTTGTTTCAAACTCATAATCATACCTAATTATACCCCAAAACAAAGGAAATTAAATTTAAACCAAGTATAAAATTGAACCACAACATATATATTTATATATCTTGACTTCGGGTTGGTAGTCCCTCTACGTCCGTGGGTAGTTCTCTCCCCATGACGTCGAGTTGCATTGAGGTTTTCAAGCTGCACAACTTCCACTGGGTGCTCTATCGTGTTTTATTCATAAAAGGTTGACATGTTTATTCATCCTCTGTGGAAAAAAATATGTTTACTGTTGGTGTACCTCGACCGATTCTCTTCGTGCAAATACGAGGAATTGAAAACTGTTCAACGCCGTCAGCAACTAACCGAGAGACTTCGCAACGGTTTTGCGAGATAGTTATCGGCTTTGTCGGGAATATGTTCTTCAAATGCGATGAAATCAGTTACCGCACTTTTCAAAAACACGAGAACTCTGAAGTTCAAAAGCCGCCTCCCAACTGCGTTTTTCCCTGCCGTCAATCATAAATACGATCACAAGCAACGGACCCTAATACAGAAACAGACAAAACTGATCGAAATCCACCAATCACAAACCATGACCTTTTTTGAACCTGTTGAAGTAAACTACAGTTTCGTAAGAGGACCGCTAAGGTGAGTGTCAGTTGGCGTTTGAACTTCAGAATTCGCGTGTTTTCAAAAAGCGCAGTAAATTAGGGCTTTATCGGCAAAACCCTGCAGCTCCACCAACTTCAAACCGCGTCTACCGGCAGAATTTCACGGGAAGAGCGTTAAAGATAATAACTTGATTTAACATAGCCATTAACCATTTGGTCACGTGGCGCTCTCTTTTTTGGTCGTGTTGTTTTTGTTTTGTTTGTTTCTTTGTTTCTTTTTAACCATATTTTTTACCTATTGGCTGGTTTCAGTTTATTCATACCTCTGCCCTCTCACAGCGTCGCGAGGTGTTGCGATAAACGTACTTCATTCACGTCACGAGTTGGTTTAATTATTGGCTTGCATTAAACCTATGAAAAAATGATATTTTTTTAATAGTAAGTAGATTTAGTGTGTAGCACTTCTTGATTTTTTTGCAAAGGCACAAGAAGCACGAGAATTGATTAAAAATTGTGAGTTAAACCTCTATGTATCACGCGATGCCCTGTCTCACTGTACCAAAATTATCGTATTCGGAAGTCAGCCAAGCGCGGTCATTGCACGCGTGCTGAACAAGAATGCTGTATCATGACAGACTAGAAACAATAGACAACACCGAAAGCACAAACTCAGCCAAACACTAAAAATCTTCAATGTTTACTCAAGTTTGGGCTTATAGAAGATAATGTCGCAGTTTTTCAATGACCATGAAATTCAGAGTCTGGGTAGTTAGTTAATCAATTGTGGCCCTGAAAAATTTGAAGGAAAAAAACTACGAATTTTTAAGAAAATGCTTTTTCCTGAGATTGACTCTTAAACGCTGACAAACGTCAACAAATAGCGAAAACTATAATTTCTATATGTTTGCTTTGCTCGAAATCGCGCGGATTTACAAGGCGCTAAATTGTTTTGCTGACTTGCAAGGACCCATCTGTTATAACGATGCCCAAAATAAAAAGAGATGAATCCCATAGTTTGTTAGATATAATCCGTGGAAAGTTTGCTTATCATTTTCGCATAAATTATGACCTAAATTTGGAAACCGCTGAATTTCTCGAATTGGGTCTTTGCGATTTTGGTGAAACTCTGTTCAGCGCAAGGCACTAATGCGCACTATGTGTAGCCGAGAGATTTTTACGAGAAAATGCCGGCAACAGCAGATTTTCGACTCAGACCTCAAAGGGGCGTGGCATTATAACCACGTGACATTTACTCCGATCGCCAAAAATTTTATGTTATATTGTAGATTGATCTATATGTTATCCATTCTATGTGTTAGACTTACGATAAAAAAAAGGTGGGGATACCAGAGAGCTTCAAAGTAGGATGGTACCCCAAAAATACTGGGTCGAGTCACCTTAATGTACTAAAAATTGAATATCGTAGAGCCGCTTGCCAGTGAAGTGGACCGCAATGGAGTCGCTGCTCTACGGATTATGTACTTCAGCGAGTGATGTGTAAGTTTTCTCATCACAGTTTAATACTGTGAAATTAATTTTAAACTTTCCATTTTTTTTTTAAATTAAGAACTCATTTCTAAAGTGTTTAAAAAGTGATAACAATTAGAGGCATAAAAACTTCAACGAAGCATCTCCAAAATACTCTCACAGATGTTGTTCAAATATCACGAACATTGAGGCAGTTATTGTATGATCAAGCTCGTAAGTACTCGTAAGTGATTGTGTAAAAAGAAAAATTCCAAATACGGCTGAAAGTAAAATAGATAATGACGTCATTTCGTTGCTTCGACGACTTCGATGTCAACATAACATTGCTCATAATAAATTTTCATACTGTTGTAATCGTTTTTCCATATCCTTGTGAATGCCGACAGAGTTCCTGGTCTAACTTGGAAGGTATTGGCCCTGAAAATCAAATCGAGCCACCTGAAGGGCCTGTTCACGGAAAACACAGCAAAGCCTACCAGTCAGAATTCCTTTTGTGCTCTTAAATTAATTTGCGGCCGCACAGGGCTCAGTGTTAACGGCTTCAAGTGTTTGTTAATTGCCTTGTCTGTTTCATGTATTTTCTTTTAGCTGGAGTTATGGCATTGTGCTGTACGAAATTTTTACGATAGGTAAGATCGCATGTCACGTTCTTTTAACCGTTGTAGTTTTAAGATTATATTTGTCGTTCACATGTTCAGTTCTACATTTTTAGATACTTTAGCCCCTATGGATCGGGGCAAATGGTCAGCAATGTAGATCTGTATTTATGAACCGAGTTAATTAGCTTTCAGTTCAAGTGATTAAGTTGGTGAGCAACGAATTAGGATGCATAGATCTGTTGTAGGGATAACGCTGTTTCGAAATTCTGACCAATCTTGCCAAAGTTCTATTTAAAAAACCTACCAATCATTTTGGGGAAAAATCCACCTGTTACTCTTTCCACGCAATTTTTTCTTTTCCCTGGATAGTTATCGGGCAAGCGAAAGAAAGACTCTTCTGGTATAGGCGTTTATAATCGAAATCAATTACCTGAATTGAGATGATGGCATTTGAAATACTCAATCGACACTTTCAAACACCTTTGTAGAGCCCATTTATAAAGTATGCATGCTTTTTAGGTGGTAAGCCATATCCCAATCTCCAGGCACATCGTCTTCCGTATCTGCTAAAAGAGAACTACAGAATGCCGAAGCCTGCCCACTTGGATGATGATATGTAAGTACAACCTTCATTTGTTTATGGCCAGCCGACGGGCTTAATGTTGTTGTTTCTATTGCCATAGTTAGTATTTGGATTGGATTGTCATTGTTTTGTACTTGTTGCTTATTTTTTTATCTGCCTATTATTGCTTCAATTGTTAATTATTTTT
>CALNXK010000383.1:0-165000 GCA_942486035.1 Porites lobata
TGTTGATGGTATCAGGGGAACTGTGAAGCGCATGGTTTGGAATGCTGTATCCACAAGAAAGATGGAAGCAGTCAAGATGCTTGCTCTTTTGCAAGTGTTGCAAATAAGTTGAGCACATCTGTTGCGGTGACCTTTGTTGGATCTAAAAAATTAGAAGCTACTGCAGACTTACTTGGATTAAAAAATTCTTCTCTGTTGCACCAGTAATCCCAGGTATTGCCAAATTTCACAGCTTAGAACCACTCAGGAATGGCCTTTCAATATTCGTTGCCGTACTTTCTCTTACCAGAGTACCTGGATTGAAATGGGTGTCAGTTTTGTGCTTCAGAAAATGAAGACCTGAATCAAAATGATAGTGATGATCAAGACTCTTCCTCTCTAAGCAAGGAAGCAACAGTACCAGCAGTGCTGATGAAGATGAGACCAGTGAAGAGAAAGGAGACTTTTTCAGCAATGCGTCAAGAAAAACAGCCATCACACGTACAAAGAAAGGTTCAAGGAGCAGTAAGGAAGACAGTACAAAAAATCATGATGAAGAGGGTGACTCAGTGAAGAAGAAGGTTTGACTGGACACAAAGGTTCAGGTGGTCCAGATGCGAAAGAAAAGAGCCAGCAATGCAAATAAAAGTTCAAGTGACGAGGAAGAGATGTCAGAGAAGAAAGATATCCATGTTCAGCAGGGCCTTTCTGACAAGCTACTATCACCGATATATTCAAAGGATGTGCTTTGTTCAGCCTTCCACATCATTTAGACTGCCAAGTAAATGCAGTTTCTGATGGCTGAATTAGCTTTGAAGGAGGTGGTACGATTCAAAATGATGATCTTAATGGTTTAATGGCAGGGGGAAGAAAATCCAAGATAAATGGTTGTCCAACTTTATTATTGATGAATACCTGAGGCTTATTCAAGTGACTTGTGCAGCTAACAACAGTTTGGCAGTTGAAACCTTGCCATGGGAGTTGTTTGAGAGAGCAGTTGGTTCACTACCAGTGCATCGCTTGTTGAAAGGGAGAAATCCACTTCTGCTTCAGGATGTAGTCCTTATGCCATACAATACCCCAGAGTCTGAGCACTGGACTCTTCTATCAGTTCTGCCAAAGGAGAAATCTGTTGTTGTCTTAGACAGTATGCCAAGTAACCACATTAAACATACAAGTCTTGATGCTATTTCTAAGATGTGTGGCCTTCTCAAAGAGATCAACAGCAATGTAGACCTGAATCAGTGCAAACTTATAGTGAACAAAAAGGAGATGTTCCTGAACAGACCAATGACTATGACTGTGTAATGTTCACTTGCTTGTATGCAAGATGCTTGCAGGGTTGGTTATGGTGAGATAATCAGTGATGCCAGCATCTCAGATTTCAGGAAACTCATGCTGTTGGAATTGCATCAAAGAAAGCTACTGTGACCCAATCCCACCAGAAGGCATCCTACCAGCTGAGCAGTATTATGCTGTTGAATATGTGGAAACTTACTACATTGGACATGTGCTCACAGTCAAGCTGATAGCTTTGTAAGATTCAAGTTCCTCCATCGAGTGGGTGCAAAGAGTTTTGACTGGCCCAGGCGGGGATGACGTTGATGATGTTCACATCTCTTGTGTGTTTATGGCCCGTCTCCCTAGACAGAGCTGGCCCTTTGCTGTTCCAAAACAGCAAAACATTGAAAAAAAGGTTTAAAGAAATTAAAAAGCAAAGGAAGTCTCATTAAGATGCTACACGGCTGATCAGTTTTTAGGTGATTAAAACAACTCTGGTCTTTTAAGAAGAACATGTTTTCTTACTCAGCACTGTTTGAATTTCTTGTTATGCAAATCTGAAACTTTTGTTTAGCTTTAGCATTATTTCACTTATTGTGGATAAAATTAATTATAGAGCTCAGTTGGTACCCTAACTGTCACTTGGTTCAATACCTTTGGATATTAAATTTTGTATAAAGACACTTAAGAATACGTATATTTCATTTTTGCCTTAGAGACTTGTATTGTTATGGACATTACGTTACAGACATTACCTATCTTTGACATAGTGTCTATGATTAAAAAGCCTACTAGAAATAAAAAAGCTTATCAGGCAAATGATGTTACTAACAAATCCAAGGAGTAGGAGAAGTTATTTTCAATTGATTAAAAAGAGTGAAATCCTGCCTGACACAAAGAAAGAAGTGAAATTTTGTTACAGACATTACTCATCTACTTAGATATTTTCTACTAACCAAAAATGGGGAAAAATTGTTGAAAACCATCAAATTTTTTTTTCTCGTGAAAAAAAAAAAGGCTTATGCTCTAATATATTATACCTTAGTTTCAGTGGACTGGATTGATTTTGATATTTTGACAATTATTGTTCCTTAACTTGCACCTCTGGGTCCCATGTTTTCTTTGTTTATATGACCTATTGAGTAGTAGACCCCCTGCGGAGTGCAGAAGGGCGAAAACAGAAATGACATGTATGTTTTAATACAGTGATGTGTCTTCTCTTTAGTGGCACAGAAATTAATTCCAGTATCCTTCTTTTAAAAATGATTGATTTTTCACCTCTCATGTGGAATTGCCCAAAGTACCATTTGAAATGAAGTCCTCTTAATGGAAAATATGCATACTGTCTAAAACTATTACAATAATAAATTTAGACAAGAAGGTTAAATACAGCTGTAGTGGATTTTCTTGCAAATCTTTCACCAGAGACCGCGCAACAATTAAAAGCCATTGCATGACGAGAAATTCAAAAATAATTTTCAGTCACTTTAACTGACATTCAAAAACAAAAAAGAAAGAAAGAAAGAAATGCTTAATGAGTGTCTATCTGACAAAGGTACGGCAAAACTTTACATCCAATTTTTTAGATTAAAAAAAAAACAGATCTAAATATTAGTACAAGATCTATATCAGAGATTTTGACGCTGTTCAAAAAATTTGCAGTCATGTATAATCTGAACCTGGAAATACACTCAGGCTGGTCTTTACAACAATAAACAACAAACAGTACTTCAAGTTTGATTATAGAATGAGGCACATACATTATTATTTTAAAAGTAAAATCATGTTTATCTCTCCCAAAATGTTTAAGATATTCACAAAGTACAGGTCACATTCCCAGGTAATAAGTACATGTCACTGCTCCATAGATGAATTGCCAAACCACACAGATTCCCCTCTATCTAAAAGAGCATTTTGTTAAGAGTTTAGGGCTTGCAAACACTTTTAATTCTATTCATTTGTCTGTATCATGGTGAACTGTACTCTGACCTGTGGAAAAGTTACCTGTATTTTAGACCTGCTGTCAGTTTAACAGCACAGTCTTCAATGTTGATTTTGACAACTGTTTAACACCCATGGAAATATGCCTCTTTTTTTTCTTTTAGTGCAAAGAATGGGGATTTCTTTTAAGGGAAGTCTTTTGCTGCAACCTGGGCACTAGTGATTATGGCCACATCACCACTGAACATACCAGCATGCTGTTTAGAAACCACCTCAACTTGAGGAAGTATTCAAATCAAGGCTTTGAGGCAACACGCTCATACTCATTACAGTGTCAGTTATATTCAAAGGCTACTTCCATGACAGGCATGGTCATGCTACATCAAGTTAGTTTTATATTTTCCTTTTTTAGTACTTTATTTTTTTATATTATCATACATCTCAACACTACAGTACTTGAAACTAATATTGTCACCTGTACTTAAATATTGTTAGAACTAAACTAACAACTCTTTTTATAGAAAGGGTAGGAAGCTCATCATGTCATTTTCACATAATGTTTGTCGGTGTATGACATTAGCAGACTGCAGACAGCAGACCGCAGACTGCAGACCACAGATTGCAGATTGTAAATTAAAAGACACCAAAAATCTTCCTAATAAAGGTGATACCATCAAAAATATAGCATCAGTAGTCTTTACATTAGCGCCTAAATAAGCTAGGAAATATTTCAAGACTGCAAGTAAATTTTAATATTTACTTCAAGTAAAATAAAGCTTCACACACAACCGATTCTTTTTTACTCCAGGTTATTTTCCCACGCAACAAAATTAAGATTGATTGACATGTCTCACCTTTTTCAAAGCTCAAGAAACCGCAAAACCGCAAGTCAGCCAAGTCGGTCATAAGGATGGTTTTCAAGTCGCTTGAAACTTTCTTGAATCGTTTCAACTTTCCGACTTTCATGAGATGCAAAGCAAAGTTACTTGAGATTTTACCAAGGCCTTCACGCACAAATTTTTGGTTAAGTAAAACTTAGCAGCTCTTAAGTCTTACTTAACAGCCTAGTGTAAAGACAACCATCGTGTGAAAGTGAGAAAGTAGCCTGGGAACAAGGTTGATATTTTTGCGCAAAGTTACGTTTGCCTCATTTCCAAGATGCTGTTGCCTATTCTTCAAAGACACGACTCTTTATTGACTCACCCGGCATATCACTAATTGCGTTATTCTTTATCTTTCTTTGATTATTGTGAATTGATAATGACAAGTAGCTATACCCACTAATGCCTGTCTAAATAGTAGTCTTCGGTAAAAAGAAAGTTTTTAGATTGCGAGCACTTTGTGCTCACTACAGTTACGTCGACAAAAACAACTAGGATAGATCATGGACATTTAACACCTTTTAAATGAAGTGTTTCATCTTAGCAGTATTTCAGGATATGCCAAATAATCTAGACCGAACAGATCCTACCTGGACTCGACGAATTACCGGAAGTGCATTTTGAATTTCTAAATAGGCAAATCGACAATGGCTTTTTGACAGGCCTATCATTGCTTACACTCAAATCCTAGTACACAGGGGGAGGGGGCGGTAGAATAAGGATTCCGGCGCTGTTTCACAGACAGACTTATACCCGAGTTTAGTTTCGTCTGTGGTGCAGGCTAAATGCTAGCCTGTTGCTATGGATTCATGAGCGAGTTTGTGACATCGGCAGACATTATTCTTCTCTAATTCAATACGAGAAGAACAGCCAACAACTCCTTCAGGAATGAGGTCGTTGTAATTTGCGTGAAAAATATAAACTTTGCTTCTAGGCCTTACATGTACTTCTCAGAACAAGGTAATGTTGATGACGCCACCATTATTACGATATTTTTAAATTTCATTCAATTTACAGTCTTGCTGCCGCAGTCTGCGGTCTGCAGTCTGCAGTCTGCAGTCTGCAAATGGCATACACCGTTTTGTGATACCACAGATGATGCATAGAGTTCATAAAGATATGAAAAGTTCTTGAATTTTAGCTACCCTCTTAAAAGCTCTTGAATCTAAGTTGAGTCAATGTAAAATCCTTGAACTTTAAATCTTGTTTTGAATATCCTTTAACCCATTCGCTCCTGGAGATTTTTTGCCGAAAAACGCGTTTTGAAGCTAGTCGAGTGGTTTTCTGGTCACTGTCGTGCTATAAAGAGCTAAAACTTACCACAAACCGGTTTACAGGTCGTACACTTGGCGGCCTTCTGATCCAGATGCAAAATATCAGCTTGCGAAGTTCGGGCATGCACAGAAAGCAATTTCTTGACTTTTACTTTTCGCTTTCTCTCCTCCCTTTTTTTTTCGCTTTTCTTGCCTCATTTTTTTTTCTCTTGCTGGGCATTTAGTAGGCTTCATTTTGGTGGGAAGAGTTTTTAGGAGAGCTTTTAGGATCTTAGGATTAGGTGAAAGGAAAGGTAGGTGGGTAATGGAACAAGATTTTCATGGAGATTTTCAGGTCCTTGTCACGTGGTTTTTTGCTTCTTTCTCCGGTGTCCTTGACTGAATTGTGCTCATTCTTGTATGGTTTGAAAGATCTCTTCACTCTGCACACGTGTGCGAAGAAAGTTGTTCTTGATCGTTAAAACTGATGACGTCACAAAGGGTAGAAAGGACCTGGATCCGCACGGGCGGTTACGGGCGGTTCAGGGGCGAATGGGTTAATCTTAAGAGCTTTCATTGTTACCAAAATAATTTTCTGTGGGAGAACATCCATAGGTATTAAAAATACCTTTAGCATCAGTTTTTCATGGGATACTGCAAACTGTAAACTGCAGTCTGCAGTCACCCATTTGCAGTTTCACTTTGCCTGGATTTTAAACTATAGGCAGACATTCATTGTTTATCACCAGCTCTAACTAGCACATCAAAGGGTGGTGTGGAAAGCTGCGGCTTTGCTTCAGAATGGCTATAGAGAGCATGGAAAATGGTGATTATCTACTAAAATGTTTGCCAGCTAGAAACATTATATAATGGAACTTCTTTTTAAGTCAGTCCCTTAGATGTGTAGTCAAATGTATTCTCCTTATTGAGACAAAACTGAGAGTTGTGTATTCCATAAAAAGCCTACACTATATTCAATGACAACATTACTATGAACTTTATCTTTTTCTACCTGGAATGGGGTGAGATAACATTAATGTTGTCATTCTTCCTCTTGAGCAGTAGAAAACTAACCACATAAAAACTTGCAGTAAGCTTAGAGCTTATTGAACACGGTCTGTTAAAATCTTTTGTTGTTGTTGTTGTTGTTTTAACTCTGACTGGTCCCCTTATTCTGCCAATGCCAATTTTTGTTTTTGTGTATGTCAGGTAACCCATTCCATTTTAGAGGCTGCGGTTGGTCCAGAGAAAAGAAGTGTCATGGTCAAAAGATGACATGTCCTGGATTTTCACCATGAATAACTTGTTCAACAAAATGTTTGGCAAGGATGCTCTTTCTTATGAATTTGACAAAGGTTTAAAACGAGTGGTAATATCACCCGACTGTTTACCTATCTATCAATATGATCATGCACTGTGGGAGCAGCTCTTTCCTACAGTTTTGACCAGTTTTACTTCCTTGCTGGAACAGCCACAAAGTCCACAAGCCATTCCAGCTAGCAGCCCAGCTTCCAGCAACACTGACCCAGTCAGCAGCTCTTCCACAAGCCTCTCATCAAGCCCCGCCACTAGCCCTTCAAATTCCAGTTGCAGCCCTTCGTCTAGTGTCACAGTGGATACTAAAACTGCCTTTGTTCCTCAACCATAAGAACCTTTGTCTATTCATGATTTATGAATTTGTGCTGCAAATGATTGTTCTAGAGGCCAACTTGCTACCCTTAATCTTCCGCCTGTAATTCAAATTCCAGCTGATGACATTGAGCTGCTTGTTGATCCTGGGTGTCTTAACAATGCTCTGCAGTCCCCAGTCAGGCCCTCAGAATCAGCAATCACTAAGGGTTATAGACTGATGGATGCGTGTCCAACTGGAGAAGACAGTGATGATGAGGATTTCGACACTGCAGTCAAGTTTGGACATCTTGGGGTCTTTGACAGCAGAGCTCTAGACATTATTTTGGATGAAAGCATCAAAAGCTTCCTCCATTAAGTTTAGAGTCCAAGAAAAGGAAAATTGGATGAAAACTACAAACACCACATTAACCTCTTAGCAGATTAATGAAATTAGGGCTTTGCTTTTTTGACAGTAAACCTCAAGAAGAAATCCTTAGAATTGGTGATGTGATGGTTGATGCTGAAGACCTTTCAACCTTAGCTGGTGAGAGGTACATTAGTGACTTTATGATTGACACTGCATGTTTGAGGTACAGTGAGCAACCCATGCAAAAAAATTCCCATTCCTTGTATCATTTACACAAACCTGGGCTTTAACCAGAAATGTGCAATTTCTACAAGCAAAGTTGAAGCCCTACCTTTCAAGAATGGATCTTGGTGATGTTGTATGGACCCTTACTCCAATCCACATAAATGGCAACCTCTGGGGTCTCCTTTGCCTAAATATGGCATAGCAGCATTCTATGATGATGGCTTAAAACAGAGTCCTCCTACCAACATCATTGAATTGGCTGACAATCTGCTGAAGGCTGTATCAGAAACCCAATGGAATATCACCTTTCCAATGCAGCAGTTTGGAATGCCCAAACAGCCATTATTTGGGGAAGGTTGTGCTAGTTGTGGCATTGGTGTGATATTGGCAGTCTTTGATTTCATAGACAGCCCTGCAGACAATGGAATTCCTCACTTTCATTGGAGTTTTCATGACATGGGGAGTCATCGCCAGAGACTTCTTTGTCGTTTTACACAATGGAAATAAGTAATCCGTATAAATATCACCATTGTAGATTGTCTGCCTATTTTAACTGAATTTTCCATGAGACACTGTTCTTGAAGTGGGAATGAAACTGATTTTGACAATATTATTGTTCTGAATTAATTTTTTCAAAGCTTTCAATAAGATACTTGTTATTAGAATGGAAATGCTGTTGACAATTATTATTGTAAGGGTTTCCTCTCCCTCTTAAGGTTTACAGGCGGCAAGCCCAAACT
Source organism: Porites lobata (assembly GCA_942486035.1). Classification (NCBI taxonomy): domain Eukaryota; kingdom Metazoa; phylum Cnidaria; class Anthozoa; order Scleractinia; family Poritidae; genus Porites; species Porites lobata. Next base: position 8,279 of record CALNXK010000383.1, read on the forward strand.
GCAGAGGTTATGGAACCAGTTTTCACTTAATTAATTTTTTTTCAAAGCTTTCAATAATATAGTTGTTATAAGAATGAACATGTTTTTTGACAATTATTATTCTAAGAGTTTCCTCTCCCTCTTTAGGTTTACAGGCGGCACGCCCAAACTGCTGAGGTGATGGAACCCAGTTTTCGCTGAATTGTTTCAGAGCTTCTAATAAGATACTTTTTTATTAGTGTGATAAAATGCTTTTGATGATATTATTTTAAGGGTTTCCTCTCCTTCTTAGGGTTTGCAGGCGGCGCGCCAAAATTGCAGAGGTGATGGAACCCAGTTTTTTGCTGAAGTAATGTTTTGAAAGGTTTCCATAAGATAGTTGTTATAAGAATGAAACTCTTTTGATAATATTATTGCTTATTATATAAGATAGTTGTTTTAGAATGGAAACTCTTTTGACAATATTATTGTAAGGGTTTCCTCTCCGTCTTAAGGTTTACAGGCGGCACGCCCAAACTGCGGAGGTGATGGAACCCAGTTTTTGCTGAATTAATTTTTTGAAAGGTTTCAATAAGATAGTTGTTATAACAATGAAAACTCATTTGACAATATTATTGTAAGGGTTTCCTCTCCTTTCTAAGGTTTACAAGCGGCACACCCAAACTGCAGAGGTGATGGAACCCAGTTTTCACTGAATTAATTTTTTTCAAAGCTTTCAATAAGATAGTTGTTATAAGAATGGAAATACTGTAGAACAATATTATTGTAATAGTTTCCTCTCCCTCTTAAGGTTTACAGGCGGCACGTCAAAACTGCGGAGTTGATGAAACCCAGTTTTCACTGAATTAATTGTTTCAAAGCTTTCAATAAGATGCTTATGATAGGAAGAATGAGATTGAATTCTAACTTTTTTTCAATTTTACCATGGACAACACCTTCACATAAGTTATTGTCTCAAAAGTAATGTTGTTTGCTCTTTTTTAAGTTTTTAGGCAAAAGACATGGCATTGATGTCCAGCTAAAATTGCAATGAAGAACCAAATGAAAAAAAAATCCTGCGGGTCAAACCAGGGAGTTTGACATTGCACTGACTGCAGGTGACAAAAAACGAAGGGCTCTTTTAGGAGCCACCATATGTATTAAAAGATAATGACCAATCACAGAGTAGACCAGTTAGTGTTCATTAAACTGTATCATTTTAATCTTTATGCCCTACTTTCAGCAAAGATTGAACAGATTTAAAAGCTGTTTTGTTGAGCGCAAACTTGATTTTTTTGCTGGTTAAAGCAGCTACTGATTTGTTAACTAGTATTAAATTGCTACAAATTAAGCACGAAATCACTGAAATACTTGTAAAATTCATATAGGCTTTTCAATTTCGTTTCACAGATAAAAACGTTATTTAGTAGATTTAAATAGCATGTCTGTTTAGTTAGTGTCTATATAAGGTAAAATTTGCTTTATTTGTGGTTTTACTAAAGTTGCATGAAGAAGTTGCATTGTTTTGGTATAAAAAATTGATGTTCTATTTTCAACAATGACTACACCTTCCGATAGATACTATTGTCTTCCAAGGGTAGTGTTTTATGCTCTTTTCAACTTACACTTTAGTGAATAATATGATATCTATGTCAAGCTTACATTTCAGAGAGGCAGAGAAGAATAAAAAAACAAAATTAACTCTTCTGTACAGGTCAAACAAGGAAGTTTGACAATTAACACTGCTCTTTGAGGTAAAAAATGGAAGAGAAACAACTTCCCAGATATTTCAGGGAAGTGAAGTCCACTTTAAAGCCATTGCCTGAATGTTTGATCAATATTGAATAGACTGCAAATTAAAAAGACTGTTCATAAAAAGAAGTTTCAAACAGTTACTTTTTTAATATAGAATCTTATTGAAAGTTTTTCATTCCTTGTGGTGGACTATAGATCTGGCCATCAGATTACTTCTACCTCCCTAGTGATCCGTCCTTGTCTTGGACCCACCTCCAAACTTGCTTTGGCTGTTAGACATTTTGTTAATAGATCCCCTGACTACTCCTCATTTCCGATAGTGCTCCAAAAACTACGGTTCTTAGCAGCCTGGCGCTTCTCCTGAGGGCTAAGGTCAGATCTTTTCTCCACTTCCTGTAGGTCACTGTACCAGGCCGTATCATTTAGTTTAAGGAGGGTTTGTTCATGCAATGCATCAGTAAAATTAATGAAGTGAGGCTATACACTTTATAGGAAACTCTCCTTGTTTATGGGCAGTAAAATGGAGGCTTCTTATGAGGTACCTGCCTCGTGCTATGCACCCTGCATCCCATTTGACAAGCTAAGTGCCCAAAGTACCTTTCAGGAACCTGTGGGAATTGTAAAGTCACCCAACCACCTAGAAATGAAAGTAGACAAAACCAGCTACAATTAAATTGGGTCTTCAGCACATTTTTTTGACAGGAGAAGTGTAAGTTTAAGCTTTCTGAGATCATCTGACCTTCTAAGTAAAATAAAGATTTTATTCATTCATTCGCACACAGTCGTTCTGTTTCGTCACGCAACGCTCTCCTCCCTTAGCTGGGGTCATTGTGTGAGCAGCGAAACTCGAGTAACGTGCGCTCGTGCCAGTGACAGAATCGGCTAAATGACGCGCAAAGTACTTTGTCACTAAACTGAGAAAAAGAAAATAGCAAAGTTTGAGGGTAAAGACTGTACGCACAACTGAAAAGATGATTGGGTAGTACCTTAGGTGACTTTTAACGAGGAATATTCAAGTGCATAGATCTAAATTAAAAGCCATGCAAAATGCTTAGGTGGTATTAGGCTTTGTGCCGTTTAAATTCGCCACTTACCACGTAAACGAGGATTAAGGGAAGCGTTTATCTGCTCCGTAAGCCCTGCCAGCCACGATAAATATCCTATTTTAAAATCTTGCGATCTCCTGTTAAGAAATCCAATGTCGGGCACTGAAGACTTGTTCTCTTCGTTGTCCAAAAACACCACATTTAAGGCTCGATCACCTTCCACCGTGTGTTTTCTTCCGCTTGCTTTTGAATTGCGCTAAAAGTATTAAACTTTCCAGTTCATAAACAACATTTCTGTGAAAACGTAAAGCGCAGATCCATGTCGTTGTCAGCTATAACGGATTCGATAACGGATTAATATCTCGCCGTCGATTTTCCTGTAGCAAACTAGAAATTTGTCAAGTAACATTCCTTGTCAATCACATAGGTTATGAGAATAAAGGACGTGATCACACAGCGCTTGCAATTGATATAAAATAACTTCTCCTAACCATTTAAGAGGGAAATGTGTGAAGACAGATAAAAGGAATTTACTTTTGATATGTGGGTTAAGTACGGGTGTTCTTGAAACGTTGGATTCTGTTTAGAGATAATTCAATTCTCACGTACTATGAGGGTCTCAATGGGGTTAATCGATAGGCGAAAAACGGCCAAAAATTTAGTCGATAGCCGTAAAAATTGAAAAATTTGAACCGTTAGCCGTAAATAGGGTAAAAAAGAGTTAACCGTTCAAGAAATTGTTCCCTAGATTTGTTAATTTTAAGGAAAGTGCTAAACTCACTTATGGCTGCCTTTTTATTTCCCGTACGCACTTTTAGGCCAAGCGCCTTTTAGTTGTTGACTTAGACCTGAGCTCCATTTCCGCCGCTCTATCCAAAAACCAAGTTTTTTCCAGAGCGAAAATCTGGCCTCTTGCTGGGGATTAATATTTGTGATTTTCAGGAGGTCGTGCCCTCGAAATACTAGTGAAACAACACGCAGAGATGTCACTGTTTGTAAAACACGTTGCCGATAAACAACAATTCCCCGAAACAATTCCCTGTTTTTCTCTGACGCTACGGTAGACATTGCCATGCCTAGTCCCTGTACGGCGTCTTCCCAAGCAATCTCGTTCAAGGCATTTCGGTGGCGTATCTGAGAAAAAAAGACTCGCTCGGACTGAGTGACCCGAAACGAATTAGCCGCGCGGAATAATGAGGCCAATGGACAAGGCAACGGCAGACAATCGTTCTATACAGTCCTTCACTATCATTAAAAATACTGGACACGGGAATTTTGTTATTGGCCGTTTTCACACTATAGCAAGAAATGGATTGTCCGTCTGAGACTAGCCTGAGTAAAGTCGCCCCCTACCCCACAGACACCCCTTTTCCGATTTTTTCTAAGGTGGGGTTGTGGGGGAGGGGGGGGGGGAGGTCTGTACACAGACTATCTGAAATGAATAATCCATCTTCAAACTGTCCGTTAAAATCTACGGATAAAGTCAGGCGGATTTTTCATTCAAAATTAAAACCACATCCATTTTCAAGTATCTGACGCGAATTATCAAACGGATAGCCCGTCTTACACGAATAATCCGTCTCTAGTTTGAAAATGGCCATTTCTGTTATAAATGAATGTCGCGCCCCGGCCTTAAGTTGAGCGTTCGCGTGTCTGCTTTTGCTTTTTACACAGATTATTTTTAAGTTGACTATTGGCATTTCTATGCGTAAAATAATATCAGAAGTGAAATACTTTATAAAAAGTATGATCTATCAAATGTTAAAATTCTTCAAACGAATGCGGCTTATTTCATCCCGAGATGATCCTAAGACCTTTATTTTTCTTTTGAAGAGAGAAAAAAATCAGGTCTATTAATATTTAACTCTTTGAAACAAAAGAAATTAATTTTTAACTTTTTGTTAACTGTAACTGAAAAAATTAACCGATAGCGGTAAAAACAACCTCGTTCCCATGGTTCTCTCCTACCCGCCCTACGCTCCGTAGGGCGGGTAGGAGAGAACCCTGGGAACGAGGTTGCGGTAAAAAAGCCAAAATTTTAGCCGATAACCGTAAAAGCCACAACCCCATTGAGACCCTCTACCATGTGCTACCATCCGAGCGAGAGGAGTTATGCAAAAAAGGAGAGCGAGTATTCCGAGTAAGGGATGGAAAGTCTCGTTCAAGAGCGCATTCAAAAAAGAGAGAAAAGAAAGAAAAAAAATAAGGCATGGCAGAGGAGAAAATGGGAGGAAGGATTGAAGAATGAGAACTTTCGTGTACCAGAAAGAGACGAGTTGCCGCAATAGAGGAAGAATGATGAGAAAACTCGTGGACCAGAACTACAGAAGATGCCAGAAGAGGGAGAGGAGAATGAAAAGGTTCGCGAATCAGACAGAACCACTACCCGCAAACAAGAAAAGGATCGAGGCCAACAAATTATCTCCAGAGGCAAATACTTTTTCCAGAGGCAAGGTCATGGTCAATTTATCACATTCGAAGTTAAAACGGAAAGGTCATACCGAAGAGAAATACGTGCCGGCCGCAAAAATTTCACGGAAACAAATCGAAGTTAGCTCCAGAAAAAATAGCATCGGCAAGAACTCAGAAGCTCTTGCGTTTAAGGAGATCAATAGGTCTTTGCTGAAAGTGGATAAAAGCCAAAAAATTGGAAACCAAACTTTCGGGAACTACAACATCGCCCATACCGCAATGAATACCGCGTTGTTGCTAAAGAAATGAAAATAATTGAATCCCCAAAGAAGACAAGAGAGGAAGTGTGGCGTGAAGCATCGGCAATCACTGGAATTGGAGACCACTGGGGATCCCTCTTCTGTTTGGTGTTTCCACAGATCGGGCACCATTTTATCTGGTTCTCCAGTTCCAAGCTTTGCGTAGTAAAAGCGTAACACTTTTTAAGGCCGCTTCGGAAAAAGTTATTCAAGATGCTGCCATGTGCGCAAATATCTTAAAGCAAACATACGAAATACTAATATTCATCCATGAAAGAGGTTTCTTGCACAACGATCTGAAAAGCAATAATGTTGTCATTGACGGATCGGAAAACAAGCCCGTAATTATCGATTTTGGAAAAAGCTGCAAGATTGTTAAAGCCAGGTTACGTAAACCCAAGGTGAACATTGAGAAATCGATGAACAAATTTCCGCACATCGCACCGGAAATACATCGCGGTGAAAGGGAGACCATCGCTAGCGACGTGTTTTCGTTTGGCTATCTGGTCACTCGTTCATTTAAAGACGCTAAGCTAGAAATTCCACCGGTCCTGAGGGAAGTGGCTAAGAAATGCCAGAGGTCAATCCCAGAAAAACGTCCTAAACTGGTCGACTTTTTCACCATCCTGACTAAATTATCATAAATGATTTTACTGTCCGCTCGATTGACCGTGTTCAGGAATAAGTTGTCTGATGTCTTTCAACCTTTTGTAACAGTGTTTGCTACAGAAATTATGTGCATAACCAGCGAAGTTGTTGACTTAACTAGTTTATAGATATATGTGTGATGATATTCACGCAATTCTGCAAGGAGACTGAGCGCTTTTTGGAATTTTGTTACATTTCTCCGGTTTTCGACAGTCAGACGAAACCATTGCATGATACTTATTGTCGATTATGCTTATGCTTCCAACGTGACAGAAGTCGACCAAGGATTATTAATCTCACCTTGTTAACGCTTAGAATTAAAGAGAGGGATGAAAGAAATCTAATTAAAATTGAAAGTGTCGGTACCTGATGAACATGTTTCAGGGTCTCTTTGCAAACCTGAGCCTTAGTCCAAAACAATAGCAGTTGACAGCTTACCTAATTATAATCCCCGAAAATATTCCATGAATGCGCCGTTCAGCGGCGCTTTCGCATTAAAATCGACTCTCTAGCTTGTTATGATTTTAGCGAAAAATGCGATTTCTCCAATTTTTCGCAATTTCTGGAGAAATCGGAGAAATTGCAGAAATCTCAGTTTTTGCTGGACACCCTTGTACCTCCTTTACCACTTGAATTTAGTAATTTTGGCAAAAACTGCGATTTCTCCAAATTTTTCGCAATTTTTGCTACTGCGTGCAAACTTGGACATGTTATCTGTAACAAACATGCATTTTAGGCATTAGGAGCTTGGTCACCGGCTCCTATATGTACCATTAGGACTAAAAGATGGTTAAGCCTGACGTAGGCCTTGCCAAGCTGGAAGTAACTGTTTAATTCTGTAATTTAACCATATGTCTTTTCCAGCACATGAGGATTAGCACAATAATACTGTTACTTATAAGATTTAAAATTGGCAATGATGAAAAAAAAGAATTTAAAATACGTATTACCCACAACTGTTTGTTTTTTACTGATTTGTACTGGAGCCATAATCGGAGTAGAAATCGCACGCGCCGGGTCCACGCGGTTCCATGGCTAATTGCGCTATTTTTAGGAAGAATTGAGCCACTCTCAACGTTATTAACTCGCGCGGGGACCCGCAAATTTGACAGGCTCCCGCATGGAGTTTCAGGAGATGGGCGATTTTCTTGTAACTTTTCTTAAGTGATCTTTAAACTTTCCAAGTGCTTCATATCTCATATGTAATATACACCTATGTCATATCTATTATTAAATATATATTATCCGTACTTTTCCATCCACATAAGAAGAGAAATCCAGAAAAGCTTTGCTATGCTTCAAGCGTTGCTTTTCTTATTTAAACAAAAACACTTCTATTTATTTTAACTATCTCCTCGCAGCTCATTTGGGCTGTATTATCTAAGAATTTCCTTTGTTATTTCTTAAGTTTTTCGTGATCTCGAAAACTAAGGAAAAACGGCAATACCTTAGATAGAAATATGTACACGTGTACACGATGTGTCTCTTGATGTGGCTTAAAAAATCATGAAGAAGAATAAAAGGAATAAAACATTTATGCATGGCATGACTGTCTAGTTCTTTGTAGGCTCGTCTCTTTCTTCAGTGCCAGTAAAAAAGCAGAAACATCTTCATCAACTAATTCCTTTCCCTGATTTTTTTTTTCACCCGGACGGGATATTCTTTGGACGATATCTCCGACATCTCTTCGTCATTAGATTTATCAAAAGCACTTTTACTACAATGTTTACAATAACCGGAATCAAGTCCATAATCATTACATTTATAATATCAGTTTCAAGAAGGGACAATGATGACAAAAGGAAATTTATTCATGTCCCTTAAAGGTAATTTCCGATGCCGGTTTGTGTATACTTTGCACGGCGTACTTGCAAAAATTATATTGCGCTCGTGTGTCTAAAAATGGCAGATTTGAGTATTTTGATGGAACCAACCCTATTACTGGAAAAGGGGTCAGCTACAGTATCCTACAACGCTTTTGGGTGATGTTGGTATCTTAATGTTGCTTGTATGCTAGCCGCGTAGGTTACTCGTACGGAATCGTATGTATATACGTGGTTGAACAAGCGTAGTGTTTTAGTCTTGAACATTAGCAACAAACAGAGAAAAAACTTACAACACTCTTAGTTCAGATAGATCGGAGAAGATCCCAGGTGGAAGCTGCTCAATTTTGTTGTTGGAGAGCAACCTGCAAGAATGAGTTAGTTAGCGTATCTTCATGACACACATGATTCATGAGATAAAACAGCCTCATCAAAATCCATTTTAAACCTGGGTTCAATTTAATAAAACGTTTAATTTACAAATGTGGCCATTGTTTTAGAGTCTGAAAACAATAGCTACACTTGTAAATTACACTATTCGTTTTAGACGTTTTATCAAATTGACCCCTGGTTATTGCTTGTAGGTGACCTCTGTAAGTACCGGAACATGGTCACACTGGTCATTAAAGAAAACTAAACTACAATGTTGTAGGTACGTTATAATTTTAGTATATTATAATGCATGACTGACAAGATACATATCAAAAACGACAAAAATAGTATCGTTCGTTAACACGATTTATTTATGCGAAGTTTTCTTTCCTACAATGCCTGTACAGGATATGCTGGCAATAACATGTCATTAATTAACAATACGATTTTATTTTTGATAACAATCTTTTAATAGGGCAAGAAGCAAGTGTCCATTGTCCGCATTAACGGTTGTCCGTATTAGGCGTGTTAGGTTTAGAGAACATGTGAGGTCTTTATCCAGGGAGAAGGGAAACTGTCGATAATAATATAAATGAACAAGGTCTCCGTGTTAAGTGGGTAGCTGGTAAAGAACGGGCAAGTAATTCATGGTAATATATTAGGGAGTTTATATGGAGACTACCATGAATTACTCAAATGCCAGGATGTTATCCATTCTATGTGTTAGACTTACGATAAAAGTAAAGGTGGGGATACCAGAGAGCTTCAAAGTAGGATGGTACCCCCCCCCCAAAAAAAAAACTGGGTCGAGTCACCTTAAATATATCTTGTTGGTCGATATGTTAATCTAAAATTAAAACCTAGCTTACCAGAGGGCGGGAAACAATGCAAGTAGGTGCATGCAAAATAGTGTTTATAGCATAGCTCCAACGACAAACAAACAAACAAAAAATATATAAATAAATAAATAAACAAGGGTGAGGTCGTCTTTCACTGATAATTCTTACTTAACCTTAACCTTATTCTTGCAGGTGGCTGTACAAGAACCAATTTGAACAGCTTCCATTTGCTTTGCTCGAAATCGCGCGCATTTACAAGGCCCTAAAGCGTTTTGATGACTTGCAAGGACCCATCTGTTATAACGACGCCCAAAATAAAGGGATGAATCTCTTAGCTTATTAGATATAATCCGTGTAAAGTTTGCTTATCATTTTCGCATAAATTATGACCTAAATTTGGAAACCGCTGAATTTCTCGAATTGGGTCTTTGCGATTTTAGTGAAACTCTGTCCAGCGCAAGGCACTAATGCGCACTATGTGTAGCCGAGAGATTTTCACGAACAAATGCCTGCAACAGCAGATTTTCGACTCAGACCTCAAAGGGGCGTGGCATTATAACCACGTGACATTTACTCCGATCGGCAAAAATGTTATGTTATATTGTAGATTGATCTATATGTTATCCATTCTATGTGTTAGACTTACGATAAAAGTAAAGGTGGGGATACCAGAGAGCTTCAAAGTAGGATGGTACCCCTCCCCCCCAAAAAAAAACTGGGTCGAGTCACCTTAAGTAATTTGCAAGGGGCCATGGTTTGCACCGTGTTTTTTTTTTTTTTTTTGTTATCCTTGGTTTAAATTTGATTATTATTATTATTATTATTTTTTATTATTTTTTTAATAACATTTATTTGGTTACAATACTTCTACTGACAATACTTACATTTACATGGAGGGAAAATAAAAACAACGTACAAGAGATAAAGGAAAAATACAATGTTACAGCATTTACAACTAGTTAAGCCTAAAAAAGTTTTACAAATTTGACTACTATTTGCAAAATTGCAGAATAAAACACGATACAACAAAAACATAAGGAGACTGTCCTACCAACTAAAAGGTACTTTGCATTTGCATTTGTTTCTGCATCACTTTTAACTTTTGGAACTTTTGGAATTATTTAATCACAGCAAGTTTATTTGTCCGAGGGGCAAAGTTTAAGAGGGCTCCATTTGTTTTTGAAGGAAGACATATTGTTATTATTAGAGGCAATCTCTTTTTCAATTTCAATGGAGCTCATAACGGTTTGTATATAAACCTGTAACGCAGGGATGCAGTAATTGAACTTACATGTGTAAATATATCGTTTGGCGATAAGGAAAAGATGATGTAGTAATAAATCAGAGATATTGTCAATTAGTCCAAGACAGATAAGAGGAGAGAAGGCAATGGATTTGTTTAAGGTGGTGTTTTGAGTTATCCATTGATAATGTCTTTCCAGAATTTTTGAGTGTAACTGCAATACCAGAACAAGTGGGCAAGGGTTTCAGTAAATTCCCCGCAGAAAGAACAGGAGTCTGCTTGTTTTAGGCCGATTTTAAAGAGGAAGTCGTTTGTTGCTATTCGTCTGTGGGAGGAGCATGAATTGGAACACTCGTAACTTTGTTTCTGTTGTACACAGAAAGGGGAGGCGGTATGTATTCTCCCAGTTCACGTTCGCATTTCCTATTATATTTTCCTTAGACAGCCATTTTCCCTGGCTTTTAAGGGGGGTGGTGACCTTTTTTTCGATAATTGATTTGTAAACGGTTTTACAGGCTTTTCTGAGGCTAATAATGTTTGCCCAAAGGTCTTGGTTTTGGGTCCTCTGTTGGGTTGTTGAGAACATTTTTGCCTGAACAGTTTTTAAAAGGGCTAATACTGCCTTATAGAATTCTAGAAAGTTAGTCTTGATTTTATATTTAGAGGTAAATGCAGTATAGCTTACTATAGAATTTCCGTTCATATAAAGGATGTCTTTAACATCTTTCACACCTGCGGTGAACCAAGATTTATAGAAAATTGGTTTGTTCTCTATTCTTATGAGGGAGTTGTGCCAGATCTTAGCTGATGTGAAATCTAGATTGTTGTCCTTATAATTTAGGGTCGTCCAATATTCCTGATAATCTCAACTAAAAACGGATCTCGCAGATTAAACGAACGTCTTTAGGGCTTAAGTTTCCCCAGAAAACTAATTTCCCTCCAAATTGTGCTAGCCGATGATTGAAAAAAAGCTTCCATGATTTCCCTGTATCTTGATCATCTAAAGAGCTTTTTACCCATTTAATTTTTAAGGCCTGTTTAAAACTAGCAATATCGATCATCTTTAGCCCCCCTTACTGTAATCGTTGATCATTTCTGTTCTTTTTATTTTCCTTTACTGTCCCAAAGAAAATCGTATAATAGAGCGTTAATTTCCTTTACGACCCCTTTCGGTGTCGGAAGAGAGGACAAAACGTATAAGATAGTGCTAGAGCTTTTAGAATGGCAATTTTACCCATAAGTGTGAGTCTTCTGACCGACCAGCTCCCGAGGATTTTTTAATCTTTTCGATTTTCTCTGCACCGTTTTATTGTCATTGATTATTTTAGTTTAAAACTAGAAATTGGTTTAAAAATCAAATGAACAAAAAAAATTGACATTTTTCCTTTTGTCGTTTTACCTTACCCGGTTAACACTAAAAGGAAGCATCCTAAGTGAGATTTGGGCAAAGATCTTTCCTTCAAAGCCCTTATAGATACTTTAAGGATCAAAATCGAGCGGTTATTACGAAGACTTTTGAATGACCAAAACGATTGATATAATTTAGGCAGCGGTGAGCCGTACCAGTTTAAGCCGCCGGTCTTGGAAGAAGAATCTTATGCCTCTAACGACTCCTTCGATGGCTTACAAAGTAAGCGTATGATTCAGTTCCTCGATAAATGGTTGCTATGAAAGCGACGATATATCATTGAAATAAATATGTTCAGAAATTCCCTCAGGAAGTTTTGTGATCTTTTACCCTTACCCCACGCTGTTTCTCTATTCGGTTTTTGTTGCGTTCGCACGCAGGTAGAGCTCCGCTTTGAATGAGAATGCAAATGCAGAATGGTATTGTTATTCAGAGTTACGTTTTTCACATTCATGTACAACTCGCTGTGATGTGATGTTCTTAAGTATCTCATTCTACAAGACGAAGGTGATAATTATTTTAGTATTTTGATGCAATTGTGTCAAAAAAACTGTGTATTTGTGACAGTTTAACCATGTACACTTGGTGAGAGAGCCTTTGATGCCGTAAAAATTCCATGTCGTGTCATAATGTCATGTATAACACAGAGATCATAAGAATTTTAACACTGCGTGTACAAATCGCGCTGTCATTGAGACAAGATTTAAATATTATTGTTTCCTTGGCCTCTATTGGACAGCCCAATATGATTCTTTACAACCCCATATTTGTGTTATGCATGCAGTAATTAATGATATTATTATAAATAATAATAATCTAGTAATTTGCTACAGTGTCTTTTAACATATAAATGATCAATGAGAAAAAATAAGAGTGAAAACTGCAATTTTAAATTTATCGAAGGCGTCTTAAGTAACCAAAACAGGCACTAAAGGTATCCAGAACCAACGCAACCTAGTCACTGTATATAGCCTCATGCCAAAGCCTAGTTGAAAAAAATATATTGAAATTTAAAAGGTACGACAACAAATGCCCAGCACTGGTCAGATGTACGAAAAAATCCCTCTTCATGGGAACTTAGCACTTTACAGAAATGACCGGCAATTGCACCGGGGAGGGGCTTGATAGGTACGCTTAGAATTGACTAGACCACGAACATGGAAGCCAACTCGCACCTTCATAGGTTTATGTGTTGGCTTTTTTTCGTCTGGCTGAAATAAGACACTTTTTATTTTAGTACAACAGAAAAAATGGGAACGATTGCACTTGCATACACGACCCGTCCTCTCGTCATCCATTCTTAATTAATTTTAGGAAGCTGTTATTAGGTCCGGAAGTATCTATTTATCGCAAATTAAATTGCGGCCTACAAGCTGTGTACAATGGAAGAGAGGCCGAATTATGAAATATCCCAGAGTTTATCAGTGACCCACCTTGATTTTTGCGGGGATCATATGTTATAGTATCTCTTATTTGCTAGGAAGGTTTAAGGGTTTTACTTTTTTGTAATAAACTATTTAGGAAGTAACTCGACTTTTATTCGATGAAATCAAAAAAATGGTCACTGCGTTTGAAGAAAACAGTTTTCTTGGGACGGGAGCTTTATTGTTGCCATCTGAAGATAGCAAGGCATAATAAGTTCTCCGCATCATCTGTCACTTATATCCAGGTTTGCACGCAGCAGCAAAAATCGCAAGGCTGGCGATTTTTCAGGGGCACCCAGCAACTGTTTTCGGTAACTTGATATCTGTTCGGAGAAACAACTATTGCCTAGAATTTTCTATTACTTGAGGACGGCTAAAATTTTCTAGATGACCGTTCCATCGTACAGTTTTCGAATCTTATCTTATATATTCGCTATGATTTTCTGAAGCTTAATTTTCACATTTTACGTCCCAAGTTAGGCTATTTTTCTCAGAAAAAAGGGAACCTAAAATTTTCGGATTCAAAACTGTGGTGACGTTAAGAATCAGGAAATGTTTTACTTTCGCAATAGGTCAAAATTCATCTAAAATTTTCGGAAAAATAATACTCAAGCCCTTGTAATTTCGAAAAGACTCAAGTTCCCCTAGGATGACCGAACAGATACAAATTTTATAGCGCCGCTTAAAATGCATTTCTAGATATCTAAAAGCACTCTGGATAGCTTGAAAAGTGTTTCCAATGAATTTAGGAGGAAACCCTCGTTGGGTGCCCCTGATTTTTCGCGCTAGTTGCGTTTTTTCGCAGTTCTTTGTCATGTTAACAATCACTGAAGTCCAGAGCGAGTTGTCGATTTAACAAAATTGCGAAAATTGCGAAAAATCGCAAATTTGACGATTTTTCGCGTTACTTGCGATTTCTAGCAGTTCTTTGTCATGTTAATCAGTTCACCTTTCTCGTGTTCTTGATCACTTAAAACAAAGCCGTTTGCCGATTTTTTTGTCCGAAAAGTTTCCGCTTTACTTGCCATTTTGGCATTTCCCTGTCAGCGCAATTTTAAAAACACATCTACACGCGAAAGCCAACGCAGCCAATCTTTATATTAAATAAAGGTTTGTTATCTAAAGGTTCGAATGATATTCGTGAGATTCCATTGTATTTCAAGTTTCATCATTTTATGCCTTTTTTAAACTAGGAGTTTTCGAGCAAGGGATTAACATCATTGATGTATTTTTCAACTGGTCAAAGTTATTTATTCACATTACATCTTGAATACAGCATCATTCACTTCAATGTAACAATTATTTTCACTAGAACATCTAAATTATGTGGTCGTTTCGCCCTAAAGTGAATTCGCCCGAGGTTGCTTCGCACCCACTTGTTAAAGTCGATCCGACCGATGACAAACAACACTCCAGAACACTCTACAACACCGCTTATTAAAGGTGCTTTTCGCTTTGATTATTTTGCCGCCATTACTTAAATAGGTCAAGCGTTCTGCGCGATCTTAGAAATCTCGACGATTGCTACGTCGATCTTGAATATATTTTGTATAAAGTGGTCACTGCAAAATGTTGTGGATCACTATATGCTGTCACTTTCACTTTGACGCTTATTCCTTGACAAATCAACGTCGTGCAAATCCAAAAGTATTATACCTCGGCTCTTTAATGCTCATGCCCCAACAACAACACTATACATGTCATATACTTCTGTCTTTATCCACCAACCCCAGCTAAGCCTTGTTAATTCGAATCAGCCATTGTTGTTTTACAGTATTTGGCGACTTCGGGACTGCCACCGAGGACTAAGAACATTTTTACACCTAGTCCAGCGCCAAATTACTTCATTGGGGACTATGGACGGCAAACATAGCTAGGTCGGTTGCGGGTTCCATTAAATCTGACTAAGGGCCTGTTTACATGGAGTGGGGGACCCCGGTCTAGTGGGGTAAGTTTCTTTTGTTTTGTGTCCCCCAGAGCGTGAAACCAAAAGAAACTTACCCCACTAGACCGGGGTCCCCCACTCCATGTAAACAGGGTCTAAGACACCGAAAAAGGGTCAAAGTTAAACTTGATTGCTTTAAATTACTAGCACCTTAATTTCTTCTTTCGTGGCCCAAAAAGTACTTAATTTTTTTAAAAAAACTTTTAAATTAATACTGACAATGTAATAACAAGGAGAACTGGTCAATAATTACAGGGTTCGAACAGGTTTTTGGATTTAAACTTGAACACTTTTTGCTATTTTTCTTAAGTTCAACTAGGGAAAAATCAATGTCGGGCGAATACAAGTAATCGACGTTCTTTAATGCTCAGGGACCCAGACAACAACACTATAACATGTAATCAGTAATTCGTTCCTTAATCCACAAATCCCAACAAAGCTGTTGAATACGAAGCAACCATTACAATTTTATTAAAATTTTTGGCAACTAACGGACTGCTCACCGCTGTAGCAGTACACTTTCACGTACCTAGTCCATTTCAAAATTTGCAACGCTTGGAATGTGGCCAACTTCCATTTTGTGAAAAAAAAAAAAATTAATTCCCTGCTCAACGTAAAACGTAGCTGCTTAATGTTAATTTGAAAATTGTAAAATCGGCGCAGTTCAAAAGAGTTTTAACCAACGTTGCTGCCTTCTTAGGGGTACAAGACTAAATGAGACTATTTTTGTACCCTGAAAAAGACTCCTTTGAACAGCGTCGATTATCAACTTTCATTTTGGCTGAGCGCGACCTCGGCTTTAGTTTTGCAATATTCAAGATGGCGGATCAATGTGCAGCCACCGGCTACCGAAGGTGAACTAAATTTCCATAAAAGATGCACTGAAGCGAGAGAAATCAAAATTTCAGCGGGGAATTTGGAACGCACATACCCTAAAGGATTTAGGCAAGACATTCCACGAACTGAATAAGCTGGCTGAGTCAGTTGTGAAAGGGAATTTTGGCGCGCTTCGCGAGCGCACCATATTACTACAGGATCGGCGAGATTATGTCCTATGCTTTAACGAAGCATGGATCGCGCAAAGACCGCAATTATTCACCGTCTTAGTTCAAGAATGAGCATAGTGCATCCGTGGATGATTTGCTTTGACCTTCCCATGCCTCATGAGGTCTTTGATCTCTTGAACAAGGAGATTCTTGGTCTGACAAGATTTGGGATAGATACACCAGGTTCAGTGACTATAACATTTTCAAACCTGAGAAGATTATCGTATCTCTACGACCAGTTCCAAGATTGTGATGGGTTTAGAAAGCAACTTGGTAAAGGAAAAAGGGAGGCAAAGCTTATTGTGAACTCCGAGAAGAAGGAAATAATGGTCTACAATGTTAAAGAGCAGGTTTTGAGAGCAAAATTTTTTTTATGGATACTGGAATTCGTATGGGATTAGTCAGGATTAGTCAACAATGAATAGAGGATGCAAGTTTGAATCATACAGCAACAAGTTTTGTATTCTGAAGGATTTTAGAAGCGAACAATGAGGAACAAATATCTGGCAACTGTGTATTTCACCTTCTTACATCATCTTACATCATGTGACCAATACTACCCAAAATACCACAACAAGTATTTCTCTAATACCTTATTGACAAAAACCTGTCAACCTTTGTGCTTGGATGATAACAAAAAAGACAGAATGCCTACCATGGATCATTGCAATTATTCCTTATTTCTCACAATTTTTTTGAAAAACCCCAGAAATTGCAGAAATCCCAGTTTTTGCTGGGCACCCTTCTACCTCCTGTAACATTTGACTTAATTAATTTTAGCAAAAACTGTGATTTCTCCAGTTTTTCGCAATTTTTGGAGAAATTGCAGTTTTTGCTGGACACCCTTATACCTCCTGTACCACTTGACTTAATAATTATAAATTTTAGCAAAAACTGCGATTTCTCCAATTTTTCACAATTTTTGGAGGAATCGCAGAAACTGCAGAAATCGCAGTTTTTGCTGGACACCCTTGTACCTCCTGTAACACTTGACTTAATTCATCGTAAGCTAGAGGCCCGATTTTATTACTCACACCAGGAGACCCCTTTTCCATGGTAACGAACGAGCTTTGTGGTCAGGTGTTGAGTGGTCAGGTGCTCAATGCAGTAATTAGTTTTCACGCATTCCTTTGCACACGTGAAGTGTGTACATTAATCCAGATCTGTCAATTCCTTGTTGATGCTTCAGACTTATTTAGTTAATTTGTTGCAGAGATAAATAATTGGATCAGGCTTTTTTTGGTAAAAACTTGAATTGGCGCCAGATATGAATTCGTATAAGCTTACTCTCAGGAAGATCGAGTCACTTGCGGAGGCAAGCTTTCACGATGCCCTTCTTGCGGTGATCCTCTTAACTACCATGTTATTTCGCGTTTTCTCTCGATCTAACGATCGAGAAAAGACATGGTATGTGTTGAATGATTGTTTGTGTGGTAAGCAGCCGAGAAAATTCAGCAAGGGTTCTTTCTTTCAGCTATTTCCCAATGAATTTCTTCGTGCTAATTTTGCTGATCTGCACAATGAAAATGGCTGCTCTGTCTCAAGCCACTGGTTCATTAAGCTAAATGGGCAATAATCTTCTGTTCAAAATTAAGGTTACATTGGAAGTACATTTGCAATAGTTGCCTGTAATTAAGTCCTTAGGAACCCGTCAGAATCTGAATTTCTTCGATCAGAAGCCTTCTTGTCGCTGAAGCGGACCATCAATGAGCATATTTTGAAAGAATCGGAAATCGATCACAGGCCCTTTCAGGATTTATGCTGCGTGTCAGACAGAGATTTTAAAAGTGATGAAGGAGAAATTCCCCAAGAATCGAAAGGGGAGAAATTATCTTTACAAAGCAGCTTTCCAGGAAGCCTGCCAAACTGCTCCACTCCACGAAGACAAAGCCCGCAAAAATTTGAAATCCCTGTTGACCATGTTGACACGTCTTCTTCAACTTCCTGTGATGACTCCTGACAATCTGTCGGTTGTGTATCGTCAATTTCTTCATTAGTAAATGAAAAGTTTGGCTCTGCGTATAAGAAGAGAATGATCAGACAAAAAGTGGAAGCTGTAATGGGAAGCGTCGAATCTGTATGTTTAGAGAAGGGAGAAACCTTTTGTTGCACAAAGCTGCCTGTTTCAGCGTAAGAAAACGTTCAATGGGATCAATGGGCGGGAGCTCATTTGGCATGTGTTTAGTGAAGTAGCGAATGAGCTGGGAGTTTGAAAGGCATTCTGCGAGCTCGTACCTGAGGAGCTGTGGAACCAGCGTGCACAAATGATGTCTGTGCCAGATTGGATGTTGCTTCTTTGTAAGCTGGAGTCAACAATATCTGACGATTCCTGGCAGATGATCTTAAATCGGACTCGACTTGGAAAAAGCAGGGTGAGTTAACCACCAACTATTATTTGTGTTGTTGCTGTTGCTGTTGTTTTCTTTAAGCTTACTAGAACTATCAAGTTAGTAATCCCCCTAACCATAAATGAATTTCGGTCTATTCCATTCAAATATCCACTCCCAGCCCCCCCCCACTATGGACAAGATTTTCTGTTGGGGAGAGGGGCTTTCAAAGTGATTTCTGAGGAGATTGACTGTGACGGCAACTTTGATCTTTGGAATATTTCTGAGGGGTGTAAGAAAAATTGGCTATTGCTTTGGGGGCAGGCAGGGGTACTGTGTCAGTACCTTTGATCTTTTTTTTCTTTTCTTTTAGAACTCATCAGACACTCCGATCTTGCTTTCCAAAAGCAGCATAAAGTCACTTCGGTCTGTGGTGTTTCAGAAAGTTCGAAGCCTCTTTGACATCACCCAAATACAAGATTTTCCTGGTTATGAAGTTTCTCTTGAAAGTGCCTTAACATGGATTATCAGGGAGTTGAGATTTCATGGTGTGCAGAAAGAAATAATTGACCTAAGCCTCAAACTTGATGGTAGGTCATTTGCAGGTGAGAACACAATCTTTAGTAAATACAGTGTACCTTATTTCCAGATTCCTTTATTGTATTTTGCAACAACTCTGTTGCACTTAAGAAAGAAAAACATAGAAACAAAATCATGGGTTAAAAATTATGACACCAAGGGACATACAATAGTGTCCAAATTATTTCTTAACCGTAACTGAAACAAGTTCATCCTAACGAAACCCTGTGATCTTTTATCATGGGTATAGTCTTGGACTGAAATAACCTTTTTTGTCAGTATTTTTAAACATTTACCGTTCCTTAACCATAATTTTCACGTGAAAGATATTCAGTCAGAGACAGTGCAGAGATAAAATAATGTAAAGCAGGGTATATAATATATGGGAGTTTAAAACTTGTTGTCCATATTATTGTTGTCTGTATTAGGGAGTAACTTTTAGAGAAAATGGTTGAGCTTTTTGTTGTGACAAATCCGTTAAATACAGGTGTCTGTATTAAGTTTGAGAGGGAGCGGGGGGGGGGGGGGTGACATCAAAATGGCAGGATAAACGTAACCAAACACTTGGAACTCTAGGTCATGAAGTGGTGCTTAAATTTTTGAAATGCCTTTTTTTTGGTTTCCTCTCATTTGTAGGGTGCAGTCAGGTCCTAATGGGTGTAGTCTTCAAAGACACACCATTCCTGTCTAATCAGAGCTGCAAATCAGTGTGCCCTTTAGCTATTGCTAATTGTAAGGAAGACAGGTATGTTGTATTTAAATTTGATTCATTAGTAAAATAGTTATTTGTTTCCAAAGTAACTAGTTTTGTTAGCGAAAATTTTTATTGTACCTTTTTGACCGTGTAATTTTTGGTTGTCGACCAAAGTTATACATGCAAGCTGAAAAAATTTGTGGATTTACAACAAATTTATTATATGAGGCCTAAAGGCCCCAAAATAAACGATCATTTTTGAAAATTTTACCACAAAGGTCCTTATTTATTAGTGGGCCACTCAAACCCGACCTTATGTTTTCTTTTTATAGGGAAAACCTAAAAAAGCTGATTGTTAATGTCAACAAACAAAAGGATGCGCTAAAGAAGAATGGAATCACAGTGGATGGAGTGCATTATGCTGTGAGATTTAAAGGTAAGTTTCACATAATAATTAATAACGTATTTTTTAGTACCATAATTTTCAATCCAAATGCCTGCATGTACATTGACGTCTTTTTAAAAATAATTATATATCTACAGCTGTACAGTTGTACTTGACCTGCAGGCCCTCTATCTTTTGCTGGAACAAACAGGGAAAGCAATCTTTCAGCTTGGGAAATGAGGAACTGAAGTAGAGTGTTGCTTTATCTGCAAAGCATTGAGGGTATGTGGATATATTCAAAATCTCTGAGTCAAAAAATTCTACTATGCAGGTTTTGACCTTATCAATGACCAACTTACCAATATAGTACTATTAGATTTTCAGTTTCGCTGGGTAAAATTTCTTAGTAAAAACTAGCGATGAATAGTGGCTATTTTTATTGTTGCTTTATTAGGAATGTAAAATTTTTTGCGATCTTGGTCCGCATACAGTTTGTTTGGAACACTTTCGCATGTCCAAGGCCAATATTGGAGGGTAATTTAGTTATAGTTTTGGTTTACTAAGAATTCTCTGATGATACTTGTTGAGGCATGCAGCCTTGATTATTCATGAATTTCAGCATTTGTAGTTGTCGTTTTGAAGTCATAGTAACTTCTAATTATAAAAGGCATTCAAAACAAGGTTATCTCAATACAGTTAACCTCTATTCAAAAATTAAATTCCCTGGTATAGTGAGTGAATCTCTTCATCCCAGCGTTTATAGCTTAATAAGTATGTTTTCTACAAAAGACTAACTTTTATATAGACCTCATTTTAGCAATAATATTTTGTAAATTAAGCCTTGCCTTTTGTAAAGGGGAAGTTCCACTGCATGGAAAAGAAAACAAAAAGCTTTTTTTTTTTGGACAAACATGGTGTTTAATTCCCCTGTCTATAAAATGTTGGCAATTATCCGTGTCTTGTTTTCCTAGAGAACACATATTATTTTCCCATAATAATATATCACAGTCTTCCTTTACTGTAGGTGTGTCAATGTTGTAGGGGCACTGTCATAAAAGACTGAAAACCTGTCGAGTAAAATACTTGAGTTTGAAATATATAAAACTGTTAAGAGCCACTTCAGGGGAGATATCCCCCACAACTAACAGAATAATGAATGTTCTTTTTTCTAGTTTCAAAGGCATCCTTGATGACTTAGAGTTCCTTCTTGAAGAGGATTTATTGTCTATTAATCTCTGCGCCCTTCAGTGCGAACTTAGAAATACTGAACAGCTGTTGTCATCATTGGGTTTGTTTTCGTACGAAGTGGGTTCACGTGATGAATGTAATGCCTAATTGGCAGATTATGGCCCTGAGAATTTTGGCAACAAAATAATGGTGAAGATGAAGGAGGGCCAAGAAATTGCTGTTGAAAAGCACAACATCCAGGTGTGTTCATTTTAAGGTACCTTCTGTCTTGTTTCATTTTTATCATGATTGCTTTCATTCGTTTTATCCTCTTCAGGGCTTTTACTTCCGTGCTGTACATGTAGCAGCGGCATGAGTTTCATTTGTACAATACCTTGATCCTTAATATGTAAACTGTAACACTGGTTTGTAATGAAGATGTCACTAAGTTGTGAATTTAAATCCTGTTTGTTTCTTTCTGTACTATTTTTCCTGAAGGTTCTACTGAATGTGAGTTCCTCACAAACATTGAAGCAATTGTCAGGAACTCCTTGCCTCATGACAAATTATTGAAGTCATATTTTGCTGATCCAGAAAGTGTTAAAGACTTGCTCCTGAATAAAGTCACATTTTGTAATGATAGAATCAAGGTATATGGCTCAGGATACCACATGATTTGAATGTTTCACTTAAACCAGTGCAACACACAATAATTTTTTGTGTGTAGTATGTAGAAACCTGCACTGAAAAAATGGTTTCTGTTTAAGATATTCAATGAATTTTTAATAATTTGTTTTAGTACTATCAGGACATGGCTATTTAAGACATTCACCACAGACTTTGGTTCAAAGCAGGAGACTATTACCCTCACAGGTTCAGGTACATGTTAAAGTCATTATACCGTTATTTAAAACCTCTCCTTCCCTTTGACTGTGATAAACCAGACAGTTTGAATTAATGACTGCATTTACGTCCATCTACACTGGAAGTTGTGATAGGCTAGCTAGCACTGTTAGTATTAATACAACCCCATGACGTGACCATTGTGTATCAAGGGTACATCATTATTGCATCAGATTACTGCATCCCAACTGAGTGAATGTTCCTTAGTATGTAAAGCACACCCAGTGGTTTGTGTTCTTGCATAACAATCCTCCCTTAAAAAGAATAACCCCTTACACTTAGTGATGTGACTACCTAACCTGTTTTCCTTAGAAGCTGGAAAAGAAGTTCAAAGAAGACTGGAATTCTGGCAGGGAAGACTACATAAATCGAGGAAAGATTTGTGGAGCTGTCAGAAAAATGTGTTGGTGGGTCGGTCGCTAAAGGGAAACGAGGAAAGAAAAGGCAGAAGGTGGACAATGCTGATCTTTCTCAGCTATCTGATTATGCAGCAGAAGTGTTCTACCAATTTTTTTTAAAGGTAATCAAATAATCAAGTCTTTTTTTACTTAATTGGTAGACACATTGAACAGTTTTATGAGAAGTAAGATATGGGGCAAAATCCAGACACGTTAAGTTAAAACTAGTCAAGTTGATTTTGCTTTTTTGAACAAAATTCTTAACTTTAATTTAACAAGTGGCAGTTACAAAACACAGGTCACAAGGGAAGGTCTGACTACATGCTCTTATAAAAAAACTGAGATAGGCATGCAGTTTCCCTTAACTTAAAAACACCTCATTTCAGATTGTGATTTGGGCTTTTCGTTATTATTCATTTTGATTTCAGGTTTACACCGACAGAAAAGACATTTCTGAAGTTATTAGAAATACTGTCTTCGAGGAAGATTAGCAAGATTTAATTGACATTGTTGACATTAACAGGTATGTGTCAGGTATTTCACTTTTAGTAAGAGTGTAAAGGGGCAATTCCACAGTTACGGACATTACACTCAGAGAGCATTTTTTAACTTTGATCTCCTGTCCTGTTCACAATATGCAGTATAATTTGTTTCCTTGAAATGTTTCATGAATCACAGGAACTGAGCCTTAAAAGTCGTGATTAAAATTGACGGTTGTTTTAGCTGTAATGTCTGTAACAGGCCTTTCAGTCAAAATCAGAGGGAGCTAAAAATTTGTTCTCTGAGTATTTTTTTATTGTGCAAAAACAGCAATTTAATGCAAATTTTTTATTGGCAAATGCTCAAAGTTTTCTTCAGTCACATTAAATTTCTCTGAGGTCTATCTTAACTGCTTTGGTTCCCTAAAAGGCTGTGTTATGCACATTACACCAAGTGTTACGGACATTACTGTCTGTGAATTTTTTCTTTAAAATAATATTATGTGTACTATGATGCTAAAAAAATTGCTTATTTCATTTATTTTTATGTGTTAAGTTTACCATCAGCAATGTCTAGAAGCCCTGAAAATTAAATGAAAACAAAAGCACACAAAAGCTGTTTTGTAATTATAGCTGGTCAGCGCATATTCCTTTTCAGAGCATGCTCTGAACATTCTTTGAAAGAAAACCACTGACCAGTTGTTTTAATCAAATTATGACATCTCATTGTACTCTGAAAGTTACATAAACAAGATGGTTGTCTTTTCTAAAAAAAAAATGTCAAAACAGGGGCTGAAAGGGCCAGAACTTTTAGAACAAGACTCAAAGTAGATGTTGAGAGGTATAAGGCCTATAAGAACAAAGACAAAGAAAGGAAAAGAGTGCAAAGAAAAGGTCAAGCCCTTAGTCCAAGTGAAGTTGCAAGAAGGAAGAAACTCACCCGTGAAAGAGTCAGAAAATGTAGGCAAGGACAAAAAGAGAAGAAAGCAAAAAACTCTTCCCAAGACCAAGATGTATCACAAGCTTACCAAACACCTCAAGCTCTAGGAAAGGCTCTTGGTAAGGTCAGCAGCAGAGTGCTTCCCCAAAGCCCCAGAAAACGAAAGGCTGTGGTTTTCAAACTAGCACATGCTTCAGGTTTTCTTAGGAAAAAGAAGTGCACTAGAGGTAACAGGGGTCTTTCAAAAGAGACGGTAAATCTTGTTAAAGTTTTCTTTCAGCTTGACTCCATCTCTCGCCAAGCACTAGGCAGAAAAGACTTTGTCACTGTTCAGGAAAACAACACAAAACATCATATCCAGAAAAGGCACTTGTTGTGGTCCCTAAGGGAATGTTATAGCATATTCATGAAAGAAAACCCCACCACTGAGATTGGCCTTAATAAGTTTTGCTCCTTAAGGCCAGTGAATGTCTTACTTTCTGCTGACATGCCTAGAGATGTTTGTCAAAATGCTTTGTGAGAGCCTGCATAAGGAAATAGATGATTTTCCACTGTACTCAGGAAGTTTTGCAGAAAATTTTGTTTGCAACCCTGAGTCAGAACTTTGCATGCTTGGCAAATGTAAAAAGTGTGCAAAATGCCCCAGCTTGTTGCAAAAAATAAGGTCAAGTTCAGGAAACCTTGATGAGCATGCAACATGGTATCAGTGGGAGGCAAAGAAAGGAAAAAGCATGAAAAGGGTAACAAAAATTCAGAAAGTTCTGAAAGAGGGTACTGTTGATGATTTACTGGAAGATCTAGAAGTTCAGCTGCCATCATTCTTAGAACATGTGTTTGTAAAGCGACAACAGGCAAGAATTTTCAAAGAGAAGATAGAACATCTGACAGAGGAAGAGGCAGTGGTGCAAGTTGATTTTGCTGAAAATTTCAGCTGCAAGTACCAGGGAGAAGTTCAGTCAGCACACTGGAGCCAAGACCTAGTTACCAAGTTCACTGTTGCAATCTGGATAAAGTCTGGAGACAAAAACAGCTGTTGTGAATCTCACGTCATTGTTTCAGATGATTTGAAGCATGACAAAACATCTGTTGCCGTGTTCATGTGCAAAGTTGTCAACGACCTTGTGAAGGTGAGACACCCAGACATAACTTGAGTTTGGATATTTTCAGATGGACCAAGCACGTAGTTCAAGAAAAGGTACAGTGCCCATTTTCTCCATTTACTTCAAGGTCAAGGTCTTAACATCCAGTGGAACTACTTTGCCACATCACATGGGAAAGGGGCTGTTTATGGTATCGGGGGAACTGTGAAGCGCATGGTTTGGAATGCTGTATCCACAAGAAAGGTGGAAGCAGTCAAAGATGCTTGCTCTTTTGCAAGTGTTGCAAATACTAAGTTGAGCACATCTGTTGCGGTGACCTTTGTTGGATCTAAAGAATTAGAAGCTACTGCAGACTTACTTGGATTAAAGAAATTCTTCTCTGTTGCACCAGTAATCCCAGGTATTGCCAAATTTCAAAGCTTAGAACCACTCAGGAATGGCCTTATTCGTTGCCGTACTTTCTCTTACCAGAGTACCTGGATTGAAATGGGTGTCCAGTTTTCTGGTTCAGAAAATGAAGACCTGGATCAAAATGATAGTGATGATCAAGACTCTTCCTCTCTAAGCAAGGGAAGCAACAGTACCAGCAGTGCTGATGAAGACGAGACCAGTGGAGAGAAAGGAGACTTTTTCAGCAATGCTTCAAGAAACAGCCATCACATCATTAAGAGCCGGGGGCCGGGGATTTTCCCCACCTACTAAGAGAGTGGCCCCCGGCTACTTTTATTGGAAAATAGAAGAAAAATAGAACCAAAAGAAATCCCTGGCCATTTGATTCCCTGCCTACTTGTTGTATTTACCCGGCAACTTGAAATCTTAGTGACAACCCTGTGAAGAGGGTGACTCGAGTGAAGAAGAAGGTTTGACTGGACACAAAGGTTCAGGTGGTCCAGATGCGAAAGAAAGAGCCAGCAATGCAAATAAAAGTTCAAGTGACGAGGAAGAGATGTCAGAGAAGAAAGATATCCATGTTCAGCAGGGCCTTTCTGACAAGCTACTGTCACCGATATATTCAAAGGATGTGCTTTGTTCAGCCTTCCACATTATTTAGACTGCCAAGTAAATGCAGTTTCTGATGGCTGGATTAGCTTTGAAGGAGGTGGTATGATTCAAAATGATGATCTTAATGGTTTAATGGCAGGGGGAAGAAAATCCAAGATAAATGGTTGTCCAACTTTATTATTGATGAATACCTGAGGCTTATTCAAGTGACTTGTGCAGCTAACAACAGTTTGGCAGTTGAAACCTTGCCATGGGAGTTGTTTGAGAGAGCAGTTGGTTCACTACCAGTGCATCGCTTGTTGAAAGGGAGAAATCCACTTCTGCTTCAGGATGTAGTCCTTGTGCCATGCAATACCCCAGAGTCTGAGCACTGGACTCTTCTAGCAGTTCTGCCAAAGGAGAAAACTGTTGTTGTCTTAGACAGTATGCCAAGTTAAACCACATTAAACATGCAAGTCTTGATGCTATTTCTAAGATGTGTGGCCTTCTCAAAGAGATCAACAGCAATGTAGACCTGAATCAGTGCAAGCTTATAGTGAACAAAAAAGGAGATGTTCCTGAACAGACCAATGACTATGACTGTGGAGTGTTCACTTGCTTGTATGCAAGATGCTTGCAGGGTTGGTTATGGTGAGATAATCAGTGATGCCAGCATCTCAGATTTCAGGAAACTCATGCTGTTGGAATTGCATCAAAGAAAGCTACTGTGACCCAATCCCACCAGAAGGCATCCTACCTGAGCAGTGTTATGCTGTTGAATATGTGGAAACTTACTACATTGGACATGCGCTCACAGTCAAGCTGATAGCTTTGTAAGATTCAAGTTCCTCCATCGAGTGTGTGCAAAGAGTTTTGACTGGCCCAGGCGGGATGACGTTGATGATGTTCACATCTCTTGTATGTTTTATGGCTCCGTCTCCCTAGACAGTGCTGGCCCATTTGCTGTTCCAAAACAGCAAAACATTGAAAAAAAGGTTTAAAGAAATTAAAAAGCAAAGGAAGTCTCATTAAGATGCTACATGGCTGATCAGTTTTTAGGCGAATAAAACAACTCTGGTCTTTTAAGAAGAACACGTTTTCTTACTCAGCACTGTTTGAATTTGAAACTTTTGTTTAGCTTTAGCATTATTTCACTTATTGTTGATAAATTATAGAGCTCAGTTGGTACCCTAACTATCACTTGGTTCAATACCTTTGGATATTTGTATAAAGACACTTAAGAATACTTATATTTCATTTTTGCCTTAGAGACTTGTATTGTTATGGACATTACGTTGCAGACATTATGTATCTTTGAAATAGTTTCTATGATTAAAAAGCCTACTAGAAATAAAAAGCTTATCAGGCAAATCATTTTACTAACAAATCCAAGGAGTAGGAGAAGTTATTTTCAATTGATTAAAGAGTGAAATCCTGTCTGACAAAAAGAAAGAAGTGAAATTTTGTTACGGACATTACTCATCTTCTTAGGTATTTTCTACTAACCAAAAATGGGGACTGGATTGATTTTGATATTTTGACAAATTGTTCCTTAACTTGCACCTGTGGGTCGCATGCTTTCTTTGTTTATATGACCTATTGAGTAGTAGACCCCCTGCGGAGTGCAGAAGGGCGAAAACAGAAATGACATGTATGTTTTTAATACAGTGATGTGTCTTCTCTTTGATGGCACAGAAATTAATTTCAATATCCTTCTTTTAAAAATGATTGATTTTTCACCTCTCATGTGGAATTGCCCAAAGTACCATTTGGAAATGAAGTCCTGGTCTTAATGGAAAATATGCATACTGTCTAAAACTATTACAATAATAAATTAAGACAAGAAGGTTAAATACAGCTGTAGTGGTTTTTCTTGTAAATCTTTTACCAGAGACTGTGCAACAATTAAAAGCCATTGCATGACCAGAAATTCAAAAATAATTTCCAGTCACTTTAACTGACATTCAAAAACAAAAAAGAAAGAAAGAAATGCTTACTGAGTGTCTATCTGACAAAGGTATGGCAAAACTTTACATCCAATTTTTTAGATTTAAAAAAAAAACAGATCTAAATATTTGTACAAGATCTATATCAGAGATTTTGACACTGTTCAAAAAATTTGCAGTCATCTATAATCAGAACCTGGAAATACACTCAGGCTGGTCTTTTAAACAATACTTCAAGTTTGATTATAGAATGAGGCACATACATTATTATTTTAAAAGTAAAATCATGTTTATCTCTCCTAAAATGTTTAAGATATTCACAAAGTACAGGTCACATTCCCCAGGTAATAAGTACATGTCACTGCTCCATAGATAAATTGCCAAACCACACAGATTCCCCTCTATCTAATAGAGCATTTTGTTAAGAGTTTAGTGCTTGCAAACACTTTTAATGCTATTCATTAATTTTGTCTGTATCATGGTGAACTGTACTCTGACAGTGTGGAAAAGTTACCTGTATTTTAGACCCGCCGTCAGTTTAACTGCACAGTCTGCAATGTTGATTTTGACAACTGTTTAACACCCATGGAAATATGCCTCTTTTTTCTTTTAGTGCAAAAAATTGGGATTTTTTTAAGGGAAGCGTTTGGCTGCAACCTGGGCACTGGTGATTGTGGTCACATCACCACTGAACATGCCAGCATGCTGTTTAGAAACCACCTCAGCTTGAGGGAGTATTCAAATCAAGGCTTCGAGGCGCAGCACACTCATTACAGCGTCAGTTATATTCAAAGGCTACTTCCCATGACAGGCATGGTCATGCTCCATCAAGTTAGTTTTATATTTTACTTTTTATTACTTTATTTTTTTATATTATCATACATCTCAACACTACAGTACTTGAAACTAATATTAATTGTCACCTACTTAAATATTGTTAAAATTAAACTACCCGGTAACAACTCTTTTTAGAGAAAGGTTAGGAAGCTCATCATGTCATTTTCACATTGTTTTGTGATACCACAGATGATGCATAGTTCATAAAGATATGAAAAGCTCTTGAATTTTAGGTAGCCTCTTAAAAGCTCTTGAATCTAAGTTGAGTCAATGGAAAATCCTTGAACTTTAAATCTTGTTTTGAATATCCTTTAATCTTAAGATCTTTCATTGTTAGCAAAATAATTTCCTGTTGGAGAACATCCATAGGTATTAAAAATACCTTTAGCATCAGTTTTTCATGGGATACTGCAAACAATAAACTGCAGGCTGCAGTCACCCATTTGCAGTTTCACTTTGACAAGAAGGTTAAATACAGCTGTAGTGGTTTTTCTTGTAAATCTTTTACCAGAGACCGCGCAACAATTAAAAGCCATTGCATGACCAGAAATTCAAAAATAATTTCCAGTCACTTTAACTGACATTCAAAAACAAAAAGAAAGAAAGAAATGCTTAATGAGTGTCTATCTGACAAAGGTATGGCAAAACTTTACATCCAATTTTTTAGATTTAAAAAAAAAACAGATCTAAATATTTGTACAAGATCTATATCAGAGATTTTGACACTGTTCAAAAAATTTGCAGTCATCTATAATCAGAACCTGGAAATACACTCAGGCTGGTCTTTTAAACAATACTTCAAGTTTGATTATAGAATGAGGCACATACATTATTATTTTAAAAGTAAAATCATGTTTATCTCTCCTAAAATGTTTAAGATATTCACAAAGTACAGGTCACATTCCCCAGGTAATAAGTACATGTCACTGCTCCATAGATAAATTGCCAAACCACACAGATTCCCCTCTATCTAATAGAGCATTTTGTTAAGAGTTTAGTGCTTGCAAACACTTTTAATGCTATTCATTAATTTTGTCTGTATCATGGTGAACTGTACTCTGACAGTGTGGAAAAGTTACCTGTATTTTAGACCCGCCGTCAGTTTAACTGCACAGTCTGCAATGTTGATTTTGACAACTGTTTAACACCCATGGAAATATGCCTCTTTTTTCTTTTAGTGCAAAAAATTGGGATTCCTTTTAAGGGAAGCGTTTGGCTGCAACCTGGGCACTGGTGATTGTGGTCACATCACCACTGAACATGCCAGCATGCTGTTTAGAAACCACCTCAGCTTGAGGGAGTATTCAAATCAAGGCTTCGAGGCGCAGCACACTCATTACAGCGTCAGTTATATTCAAAGGCTACTTCCCATGACAGGCATGGTCATGCTCCATCAAGTTAGTTTTATATTTTACTTTTTATTACTTTATTTTTTTATATTATCATACATCTCAACACTACAGTACTTGAAACTAATATTAATTGTCACCTACTTAAATATTGTTAAAATTAAACTACCCGGTTACAACTCTTTTTAGAGAAAGGTTAGGAAGCTCATCATGTCATTTTCACATTGTTTTGTGATACCACAGATGATGCATAGTTCATAAAGATATGAAAAGCTCTTGAATTTTAGGTAGCCTGTTAAAAGCTCTTGAATCTAAGTTGAGTCAATGGACAATCCTTGAACTTTAAATCTTGTTTTGAATATCCTTTAATCTTAAGATCTTTCATTGTTAGCAAAATAATTTCCTGTTGGAGAACATCCATAGGTATTAAAAATACCTTTAGCATCAGTTTTTCATGGGATACTGCAAACAATAAACTGCAGGCTGCAGTCACCCATTTGCAGTTTCACTTTGCCTGGATTTTAAACTTTAGGCAGACATTTATTTTTTATCACCAGCTCTAACTAGCACATCAGAGGGTGGTGTAGAAAGCTGCTTCGTGCTTTTAAATGTAAGGCTGAACAATAATATAATTGTTAGTGGCAAAAACATTGCTGTAAGTCGCTTACTGCCGTAAGCCCTTCCTGCCATTCAAACTTGAACTGCAAACTGCAAATGCGACCAGAAGACCACTTGACGTTCTCATATTTGAGACCTGTTTGCAGTGTCCCATGCATGAAAAACCTGATGCCAGAGGTCTTTATTGAAATTTTAAATGCCAATTTACAGTTAGTATTGAAGTCATTCATACCATATTGGTAAAATATCAGTTTTTGGGAGCTACACTGTTCATGTTCTTGAATATTATGTATCTTATTGTGTGAAAACTAGAATCCATTGGGGAAAAAGGCAAAGTCTATGGTGTGCGATCCCCAACAAAAGTCATTGTTTGAATTTTAAATTCATCACTTAAATTTCTACTTGAATTTTATAGCACATGTTCTTGGTGGTATTGAAGTTGTTGGCACTTTTGAATAATCAACTTTATTTCATTATATTAAGTCCAACAGATTTTGCAACATTTCTTTTCTGAAAAGTTGCTGTTCCTGCGGCTTTGCTTCAGAATGGCTATAGAGAGCATGGAAAATGGTGATTATCTTCTAAAATGTTTGCCAGCTAGAAACATTATAATTTATAATGGAACTTCTTTTTATGTCAGTCCCTTAGATGTGTAGTCAAATGTATTCTACCTTGTTGAGACAACGTTATATAAAAAACTGAGAGTTGTGTATTCCCATAAAAAGCATACACTATATTCAATGACAACATTACTGTGCACTTTATCTTTTTCTACCTGGAATGGGGTGAGATAACATTAATATGTTGTCATTCTTCCTCTTATGCAGTAGAAAACTAACCACATAAAAACTTGCAGTAAGCTTAGAGCTTATTGAACGCAGTCTGTTAAAATCTTTTGTTGTTGTTGTTTTAACTGTGACTGGTTCCCTTTTTCTGCCAATTAATGCCAAGGTTTTTTTTTTCGTATGTCAGGTAAACCATTCCATTTTTTAGGCTGCGGTTGGTCCAGGAAAAAAGAAGTGTAATAGTCAAAAGATGACATGGCCTGGATTTTCACCATGAATGACTTGTTCAACAAAATGTTTGGCAAGGATGCTCTTTCTTATGAATTTGACAAAGGTTTAAAACGATTGGTAATATCACCCGACTGTTTACCTATCTATCAATATGATCATGCACTGTGGGAGCAGCTCTTTCCTACAGTTTTGACCAGTTTTTCTTCCTTGCTGGAACAGCAACAAAGTCCACAATCCATTCCAGCTAGCAGCCCAGCTTCCAGCAACACTGACCCAGTCAGCAGCTCTTCCACAAGCCTCTCATCAAGCCCCGCCACTAGCCCTTCAAATTCCGGTTGCAGCCCTTCGTCCAGTGTCACAGTGGATACTAAAACTGCCTTTGTTCCTCAACCATCAGAACCTTTGTTTATTCATGATTTACGAATTTGTGTTGCAAATAATTGTTCCAGAGGCCAGCTTGCTACCCTTAATCTTCCGCCTGTATTTCAAATTCCAGACGATGACATCGAGCTGGTTGTTGACGCTGGGCATCTTAATAATCCTCTGCAGTCCCCAGTCAGGCCTTCAGAATCAGCAATCACTAATGGTTATAGACTGATGGATGCGGCAACTGGAGAAACCAGTGATGATGAGGATTTCGACACTGCAGTCAAGTTTGGAGTACTTGGGGTCTTTGACAGCAGAGCTCTAGACATTTGGATGAAAGCATCAAAAGATTCCTCCATTAAGTTTAGAGTCCAAGAAGAGGAATATTGGATGAAAACTACAAGCGCCACATCAATCCCTCAGCAAATTAATGAAATTAGGGCTTTGCTTTTTGACAGTGAACCTCAAGAAGAAATCCTTAGAGTTGGTGATGTCATGGTTGATGCTGAAGACCTTTCAACCTTAGCTGCTGAGAGGTACATTAGTGTCTTTTTGATTGATGCTGCATGTTTGAGGTAGAGTGAGGAAACCATGCAAAAAAGTCCCATTCCTTGTATCTACCGTCATTTACACAAACCTGGGCTTTAACCAGAAATGTGCAATTTCTAAAAACAAAGTTGAAGCCCCACCTTTCAAGAATGGATCTTGGTGATGTTGCATGGATCCTTACTCCAATCCACGTAAATGGCAACCACTGGAGTCTCCTTTGCCTAAATATGGCACAGCAGCAAGCATCCCGTACGAACGACGCAACGCTGCTGCAGCGCTGCAGCAGTTCACTTTTATGGTTGCACAGCGCTTAAGCGTCTGTAAAGCAGTGCTCGTGAGTCGCTAAAGCAGAGAACGTCACATTTCGTGCACTGCGAAAGCGCTGCAAAATTTTGCCACGGTAAAGCAGCGCTGCGGGCCGCTGCTTAAAAGCTGCAATGAGACTTAGATATAAACATTGAAACCACTCCATATGACAACCTGAATACAAGCGACGCTTGAGGCTGCATTATCGCTGCACAACGCTGCAGATACCAAATAAGGACTTAAAGATCTTCAAAATTAAAACCCTGGAGAGCAAACCCGTACGAAACTCGCAGCGCTGTACGGCGCCACAAAATAGCTGTACAGCTAAATTACAGCTGTTTAGCAGCATTTTAGAAGCCAAACAACAGCTTAATCCAAGTTGCAGCGGGATGCAAAAGCGCTGGTGCTGCCTTTGAAGCTCTCGGCAGCAGTTTTGCAGCGCAGTTGCCGACTTTCAATAGCTGCAGTAACGCTACAATAGCTTACAATTCAGCCGCGCTGGATCTGATAGCACAACGTTCTTGAGCGCTCATAACATGAACCGCCAGAAAAGCCTTTTGCCACAGATTACGGCTTTCATAACGAGAAAACTTTGACTGTACCTCTAAGAAATGTGAGTAAGCTTGTGCGCAGGGAAGATCACTTATTGAATAAACCTCCAAATTCTATGCTTTTGGAATAAAGATTTCAATAAATTTTATTCCGTGACTGGCGAGTGTGGGAATGTTATCGCTAATTCCCTGGAGACATTCTAGGCTGTAATCTAATTGGTCGGCACTTTTGCATCAGATTACATTACATCGCTAGACAAACATTTGCGACAGTTGAATGAAAGGCGCAAACATTCATACATTGTAAGTGTTTAGCATCTAGTTCAGTGTTTCGAGGTGGAAGTTCTGTTGATGTTTTTGGATGGAACAGCTCAAAGGTATTTGTAAACAACGGCACTGTTCAGTGAATTCTACGCGAAGTACCGACGAATCGAACCAGAGCAAGCAACACAGATCAAGAATCTGAGCTGGGGTACGCATGTATTTACAAGATTCAAACGTTCACGATGATGTACGTTCCTTAGTCCATTGTAAATTTAACGACGACCAAGGTAAAATTGGGTTGATTTCTTTCATGAAAACAGTGACGGCAGATCGTGGATCATGGACAAAACGTCAAGGTGAACGATGTTAGGCTGTTGCAACGAATCAAAACATCATTTGGCTGCTGTCCGTGCAAACTTTATGTAGAACAATCGCTCTTATTCTCTTTATTTTAAAAAAAGATAAACTTCAATGTCGGCATGTTAATGGATGTTCTTACATTTAGATGAGTGACCGTGATTGCTGAATATTTACAAAGCGAGACTGTCGTAGATTTTTTATATGTCACCTGCTTTTGTAACGTGTACGCGTGAATACTAATAAAGTATCAGTTGCATTTTGTATTTCTTGTGGTTTTTACTCCGCTACTATAAGGCCTCTTGTCAACTCCTTTACCATGTCTCATGATTATTGTATTGTTGAAGTCTGCATTTCTTTTTTTTGTACAACTGTTCTTGGCAGCGCTTCACTAACGCTGCACAGCGCTGCATAAAAGCTGTTTATCGACCGTATGGCCTCGTGTGGCTATTTTTTTGCATCTTTACGGCAGCGCTCCTGCAGCTCTCAGTGTCGCTACCGCAGCGTTCACGCAGTCACAAAAATGCACTGCTGCAGCGAACGGAAAACAGCGTTCGTGCAACCTTTCTGCAGCGCTCGTTGCAGCGCTAATAAGTCGCTAAAGCAGCGCTGTTTTAACGTCTTCTGTATCGTACGGGAGAGTGCTCCTACCAACATCATTGAATTGGCTGACAATCTGCTGAAGGCTGTACCAGTGGAATATCACCTTTCCAATTCAGCGGTTTGGAATGCCCAAACAGCCATTATTTAGGGAAGGTTGTGCTAGTTGTGGCATTGGTGTGATCTTGGCAGTCTTTGATTTCATACACAACCCTACAGACAATGGAATTCCTCACTTTCATTGGAGTTTTCATGACATGGGGAGTCATCGCCAGAGACTTCTTTATCGTTTTACACAATGGAAATAAGTAATCCGTATAAATATTACCATTGTAGATTGTCTGCCTATTTTAAGTGAATTTTCCATGAGAATTGAATTGTGAATGAAACTGGTTTTGACAATACTATTGTTCTGAATTAATTTTTTCAAATCTTTCAATAAGATACTTGTTATAAGAATGGAAATGCTGTTGACAATATTATTGTAAGGGTTTCCTCTCCCTCATTAGGTTTACAGACGGCACGCCCAAACCGGGGAGATTATGGAACCCAGTTTTCGCTGAATTAATTTTTTTCAAAGCTTTCAATAAGATATTTGTTATAAGAATGGAAACTCTCTTGACAATATTATTGTAAGGGTTTCCTCTCCCTCCTAAGGTTTACAGGCGGCACGCCCAAACTGCAAAAAAGATGGAATCCAGTTTTTGCTGAATTAATTTTTTGAAAGGTTTCAGTAAGATGGTTATAAGAATGTAAACTCTTTTGACAATATTATTGTAAGGGTTTCCTCTCTGTCTTTAGGTTTACAGGCGGCACGCCCAAACTGCGGAGGTGATGAAACCCAGTTTTCACTGAATAAATTGTTTTAAAGCTTTCAATAAGATGCTTATGATAGGAAGAATGAGATTGAATTCTAACTTTTTTTCAATTTTACCAAGGACAACACCTTCACATAAGTTATTGTCTCAAAAGTAA
Source organism: Porites lobata (assembly GCA_942486035.1). Classification (NCBI taxonomy): domain Eukaryota; kingdom Metazoa; phylum Cnidaria; class Anthozoa; order Scleractinia; family Poritidae; genus Porites; species Porites lobata. The sequence goes on from CALNXK010000383.1 coordinate 44,184, forward strand.
TGTTGTTTGCTCTTTTTTAAGTTTTCAGGCAAAACACATGGCACTGATGTCCAGCTAAAATTCCAATTAAGAACCGAATGAAAAAAATAATTCTGCAGGTCAAACCAGGGAGTTTGACATTGCACTGACTGCAGGTGACAAAAAACAAACGGCTCTTTTAGGAGCCACCATACGTATTAAAAGATAATGACCAATCACAGAGTAGACCAGTAAGTGTCCATTAAACTGTATCATTTTAATCTTTATGTCCTCCTTTCAGCAAGATTGAACAGATTTAAAAGCTGTTTTGTTGAGCACAAAGTGATTTTTTCTGGTTAAAGCAGCTACTGATTTGTTAACTAACATTAACTTGCTACAAATTAAGCTCAAAATCACTGAAATACATATAAAATTCATATAGGCTTTCCAATTTCCTTTAACAGGTAAAAACATTATTTAGTCGATTTAAATAGCATGTCTGTTTAGTTAGTGTCTATATAAGGTAAAATTTGCTTTTTACTAAAGTTGCATGAAGAAGTTGCATTGTTTTGGTATTAAAAAATTGATGTTCTATTTGCAACAATGACTACACCTTCCCATAGATACTATTGTCTTCCAAGGTCAGTGTTTTATGCTTTTTCAACTTACACTTTAATGAATAATATGATATCTATGTCAAGCTTACATTTCAAAGAGGCAGAGAAGAATAAAAAAGCAAAATTAACCTCTGTACAGGTCAAACAAGGAAGTTTGTCAATTAACACTGCTCTTTGCAGGTAGGAAATGGAAGAGAAACAACTTCCCAGATATTTCAGGGAAGTGAAGTCAACTTTAAAGCCATTGCCTGAATGTTTGATCAATATTGAATAGACTGCAAATTAACAAAAACTGTTCATAAAAAGAAGTTTCGAACAGTTACTTTTTTAATATAGAGTCTTATTGAAAGTTTTCCATTCCTTGTGGTGGAGTATAGATCTGGCCAACAGATTACCTCTACCTCCCTATGTGGTCCGTCCTTGTCCTGGACCCACCCCCAAACTTGCTTTGGGTGTTAGACGTTTGGTGAATAGATCCCCTGACAACTCCTCATTTCTGATAGTGCTCCAAAAACTACGGTTCTTGGCAGCCTGGAGCTCCTACTGAGGGCTAAGGTCAGATCTTTTCTCCACTTCCTGTAGGTCACTGTACAAGGTCGTATCATTCAGTTTAAGGAGGGTTTGTTCATGCAATGCATCAGTAAATGGAGTGAGGCTATGCATTTTATAGGAAACTCGCCTTGTTGATGGGCAGTAAAATGGAGGCTTCTTATGAGGTACCTGCCTCGTGCTATGCACCCTGCATCATCCCATTTGACAAGTTAAGTGCCCAAAGTACCTTTCAGGAACCTGTGGGAATTGTAAAGTCACCCAACCACCTAGAAATGAAAGTAGACAAAACCAGCTACAATTAAATTGGGTCTTCAGCACATTTTTTTGACAGGAGAAGTGTAAGTTTAAGCTTTCTGAGATCATCTGACCTTCTAAGTAAAATAAAGATTTTATTCATTCATTCGCACACAGTCGTTCTGTTTCGTCACGCAACGCTCTCCTCCCTTAGCCGGGATCATTGTGTGACGAGCGAAACTCGAGTAACGTGCGCTCGTGCCAGTGACAGAATCGGCTAAATGACGCGCAAAGTACTTTGCTACTAAACTGAGAAAAAGAAAATAGCAAAGTTTGAGGGTGAAGACTGTACGCACAGCTGAAAGGATGATTGGGTAGTACCTTAGGTGACTTTTAACGAGGAATATTCAAGTGCATAGATCTAAATTAAAAGCGATGCAAAATGCTTAGGTGGTATTAGGCTTTGTGCCGTTTAAATTCGCCACTTACCACGTAAACGAGGATTAAGGGAAGCGTTTATCTGCTCCGTAAGCCCTGCCAGCCACGATAAATATCCTATTTTAAAATCTTGCGATCTCCTTCAGGTTAAGAAATCCAATGTCGGGCACTGAAGACTTGTTCTCTTCGTTGTCCAAAAACACCACATTTAAGGCTCGATCACCACCGTGTGTTTTCTTCCGCTTGCTTTTGAATTGCGCAAAAAGTATTAAACTTTCCAGTTTATAAACGACATTTCTGTGAAAAAGTAAAGCGCAGATCCATGTCGTTGTCAGCTATAACGGATTCGTTAATATCTCGCCGTCGATTTTCCTGTAGCAAACTAGAAATTTGTCAAGTAACATTCCTTGTCAATCACATAGGTTATGAGAATAAAGGACGTGATCACACAGCGCTTGCAATTGATATAAAATAACTTCTAACCATTTAAGAGGGAAATGTATGAGGACAGGTAAAAGGAATTTACTTTTGATATGTGGGTTAAGTACGGGTGTTCTTGAAACGTTGGATTCTGTTGATAGATAATTCAATTCTCACGTACCATGAGGGTCTCAATGGGGATCGATAGGCGAAAAACGGCCAAAAATTTAGTCGATAGCCGTAAAAATTGAAAAATTTGAACCGTTAGCCGTAAATAGGGTAAAAAAGAGTTAACCGTTCAAGAAATTGTTCTCTAGATTTGTTAATTTTAAGGAAGGTGCTAAACTCACTTATGGCTGCCTTTTTATTTCCCGTACGCACGTTAGGCCAAGCGCCTTTTAGTTGTTGACCTAGACCTGAGCTCCATTTCCGCCGCTCTCTCCAAGAACCAAGTTTTTTCCAGAGCGAAAATCTGGCCTCTTGCTGGGGATTAATATTTGTGATTTTCAGGAGGTCGTGCCCTCGAAATACTAGTGAAACAACACGCAGAGATGTCACTGTTTGTAAAACACGTTGCCGATAAACAACAATTCCCCGTAACAATTCCCTGTTTTTCTCTGACGCTACGGTAGACATTGCCATGCCTAGTCCCTGTACGGCGTCTTCCCAAGCAATCTCGTTCAAGGCATTTCGGTGGCGTATCTGAGAAAAAAAGACTCGCTCGGACTGAGTGACCCGAAACGAATTAGCCGCGCGGAATAATGAGGCCAATGGACAAGGCAACGGCAGACAATCGTTCTATACAGTCCTTCGCTATCATTAAAAATACTGGACACGGGAATTTTGTTATTGGCCGTTTTCACACTATAGTTAGAAATGGATTGTCCGTCTGAGACTAGCCTGAGTAAAGTCGCCCCCTACCCCACAGACAACCCTTTTCCGATTTTTTCTAAGGTGGGGTTGTGGGGGAGGGGGGAAGGTCTGTACACAGACTATCTGAAATGAATAATCCATCTTCAAACTGTCCGTTAACATCTACGGATTAAGTCAGGCGGATTTTTCATTTAAAATTAAAACCACATCCATTTTCAAGTATCTGACGCGAATTATCAAACGAATAGCCCGTCTTACACGAATAATCCGTCTCTAGTGTGAAAATGGCCATTTCTGTTATAAATGAATGTCGCGCCCCGGCCTTAAGTTGAACGTTCGCGTGTCTGCTTTTGCTTTTTACACAGATTATTTTTAAGTTGACTATTGGCATTTCTATGCGTAAAATAATATCAGAAGTGAAATACTTTATAAAAAGTATGATCTATCAAATGTTTATTCTTCAAAGGAATGCGGCTTATTTCATCCCGAGATGATCCTAAGACCTTTATTTTTCTTTTGAAGAGAGAAAAAAATCAGGTCTATTAATATTTAACTCTTTGAAACAAAAGAAATTAATTTTTAACTTTTTGTTAACTGTACCTGAAAAAATTAACCGATAGCGGTAAAAAAGCCAAAATTTAAGCCGATAACCGTAAAAGCCACAACCCCATTGAGACCCTCTACCATGTGCTACCTTCCGAGCGAGAGGAGTTATGCAAGAAAGGAGAGCGAGTATTCCGAGTAAGGGATGGAAAGTATCGTTCAAGAGCGCATTCAAAAAGAGAGAAAAGAAAGCAAAATAAGGCATGGCAGAGGAGAAAATGGGAGGAAGGATTGAAGAATGAGAACTTTCGTGTACCAGAAAGAGAGGAGTTGGCACAAGAGGAGTAATATGATGAGAAAACTCGTGGACCAGAACTACAGAAGATGCCAGAAGAGGGAGAGGAGAATGAAAAGATTCGAGAATCAGAAAGTGAGAAGGTGGCAGAACCACTGCCCGCAAACAAGAGACGGATCGAGGCCAACAAATTATCTCCAGAGGCAAATACTTTTTCCAGAGGCAAGGTCATGGTCAATTTATCACATTCGAAGTTAAACGGAAAGGTCATACCGAAGAGAAACACGTGCCGGCCGCAAAAATTTCACGGAAACAAATCGAAGTTAGCTCCAGAAAAAATAGCATCGGCAAGAACGCAGATGCTCTCGCGTTTAAGGAGATCAATAGGCCTTTGCTGAAAGTGGATAAAAGCCAAAAAATTGGAAACTAAACCTGCAGGAACTACTACATCGCCCATACCGCAATGAATACCGCGTTGTTGCTAAAGAAATGAAAATAATTGAATCCCCAAAGAAGACAAGAGAGGAAGTGTGACGAGAAGCATCGGCAATTACTGGAATTGGAGACCACTGGGGAATCCCTCTTCTGTTTGGTGTTTGCACAGATCGGGCACCATTTTATCTGGTTCTCCAGTTCCAAGCTTTGCGTAGTAAAAGCGTAACACTTTTTAAGGCCGCTTCGGAAAAAGTTATTCAAGATGCTGCCATAATGTGCGCAAATATCTTAAAGCAAACATACGAAATACTAATATTCATCCATGAAAGAGGTTTCTTGCACAACGATCTGAAGAGCAATAATGTTGTCATTGACGGATCGGAAAACAAGCCCGTAATTATCGATTTTGGAAAAAGCTGCAAGGTTGTTAAAGCCAGGTTACGTAAACCCAAGGTGAACATTGAGAAATCGATGAACAAATTTCCGCACATCGCACCGGAAATACATCGCGGTGAAAGGCAGACCATCGCTAGCGACGTGTTTTCGTTTGGCTATCTGGTCACTCGTTTATTTAAAGACGCTAAGCTAGAAATTCCACCAGTCCTGAAGGAATGTCAGAGGTCAATCCCAGAAAAACGTCCTAAACTGGTCGACTTTTTCACCATCCTGACTAAATTATCATAAATGATTTTACTGTGCGCTCGATTGACCGTGTTCAGGAATAAGTTGCCTGATGTCTTTCAACCTTTTGTAATACGTCAATTGGAATAAGACTTACTGAAAAAATTATTGGCTTTCATTTACAATCTAGAATATGTTGAGAATTTATACTTGAGGCCAATGTTTCATCTAAGTAGTGCATAATTTTCGGTCGAAGAGATTTTTTCAAATTTCTGCCCGTCATTATTCCGGAATTCGATCAATCGAACGCTTTCTTATTGAGGTGGTCAAACGGGCATCTTTTTTTCTTGCACAAGCCTCATCATGATCACACCAAAAATCTACTTTCTTCAATACAAGGAGAAACCACTTTTCAAATCATTGCGGAAACTTAATGAACGTCGAAAATGGGTTACTCGATTAAAATTAAGCCTTGAAAGAAATTTCTTTCTCCGTCTAGTTCGGCCATTTTTATTAGGTTAGCCTTATAACTTCCCCTGTGCAAGGAGGGAAACTTCTCGTGCATCCTTCTTTTGTACTTTTTAGGAACTGTGTAACTTATGTAAATATGTGATATATTTTTAAACGCCTTTGCTACTGAAATTATGTGCATAACCAGCGAAGTTGTTGACTTAACTACTTTATAGATATATGTGTGATGATATTCACGCAATTCTGCAAGGAGACTGAGCGCTTTTTGAAATTTTCTTACATTTCTCCGGTTTTCGACAATCAGACGAAACCATTGCATGATACTTATTGTCGATTATGCTTATGCTTCCAACGTGACAGAAGTCGACCAAGGATTATTAATCTCACCTTGTTAACGCTTAGAGTTAAAGAGAGGGATGAAAGGAATCTAATTAAAATTGAAAGTGTCGACAGCTGATGAACATGTTTCAGGGTCTCTTTGTAAGCTTGATCCTTAGTCCAAAACGATAGGAGTTGACAGCTTACCTAATTATAATCCCCACAAATATTCCGTGAATACTTGAATTTAGTAATTTTAGCAAAAACTGCGATTTCTCCAATTTTTCGCAATTTTTGCTACTGCGTGCAAACTTGGACATATCTCTTATCTGTAACAAATATTTTAGGCATTAGGAGCTTGGTCACCGGCTCCTATATGTACCAGTAGGACTAAAAGACGGTTATGCCTGACGTAGGCCTTGCACAAGGAAGTAACAGTTTAATTCTGTAATTTAACCGTATGTCTTTTCCAGCGCATGAGGATTAGCACAATAATACTTTTACTTATAAGATTTAAAATTGGCAATGATAAAAAAAAAGAAATTAAAATACGTATTACCCACAACTGTTTGTTTTTTACTGATTTGTACTGGAGCCATAATCGGAGTAGAAATCGCAAGCGCCGGGTCCACGCGGTTCCATGGCTAATTGCGCTATTTTTAGGAAGAATTGAGCCACTCTCAACGTTATTAACTCGCGCGGGGACCCGCAAATTTGACAGGCTGCCGCATGGAGTTTCAGGAGATGGGCGATCTTCTTGTAACTTTTCTTAAGTGATCTTTCAACTTTCCAAGTGCTTCATATCTCATGTGTAATATACACCTATGTCATATCTATTATTAAATATATATTATCCGTATTTTTCCATCCACATAAGAAGAGAAATCCACAACATCTTTGCTACGCATCAAGCGTTGCTTTTCTTATTTAAACAAAAACACTTCTATTTATTTTAACTATCTCCTCGCAGCTCATTTGGGCTGTATTATTTAAGAATTTCCTTCGTTATTTCTTAAATTTTTCGTGATCTCGAAAACTAACGAAAAACGGCAATACCTTAGATAGAAATATGTACACGATGTATCTCTTGATGTGGCTTAAAAAATCATGAAGAGGAATAAAAGGAATAAAATATTTATGCATGGCATTATACTCAGAAATGGAATGACTGTGTAGTTGTTTGTAGGCTCCTCTCTTTCTTCAGTGCCAGTAAAAAAGCAGAAACATCTTCATCAACTAATTGCATTTGCCATTATTTTTTGTCGCTGGTGGCGGTAATTTTTCACCCTCCTTTCCCTGATTTTTTTTTCACTCGGACGGGATATTCTTTGGACGTCATCTCCGACATCTCTTCATTATTAGATTTATCAAAAGCACTTTTACTACAATGTTTACAATAACCGGAATCACGTCCATAATCATTACATTTATAATCAGTTTCAAGAAGGGACAATGACGACAAAAGGCAATTTATTCATGTCCCTTAAAGGTAATTTTTGATGCCAGTTTGTGTATTCTTTGCACGGCGTTCTAACAAAAATTATATTGCGCTCGTGTGTCACACGGGATGGCGCAATTTGTATTAAAAATGGCGCATTTGACTATTTTGATGGAACCAACCCTATTACTGGAAAACGGGTCAGCTACAGTGTCCTACACCGCTTTCGGGTGATGTTGGTATCTTAATGTTGCTTGTATGCTAGCCGCATACTCGTACCGAATCGTATGTATACGTGGTTGAACAAGCCTAGTGTTTTAGTCTTGAACATTACCAACAAACAGAGAATAACACTTACAACTCTCTTAGTTCAGATAGATCGGAGAAGATCCCAGGTGGAAGCTGCTCAATTTTGTTGGTGTGCATCACCCTGCAAGAATGAGTTAGTTAGCGTATCTTCATGACACAAATGATTCATGAGATAAAGCACTCTCATCAAAATCCATTTTAAACCTGGATTCAATTTAATAAAACGCTTAATTTACAAATGTAGCCATTGTTTTAGAGTCTGAAAACAGTAGCTACACTTGTAAATTACACTATTCGTTTTAGACGTTCTGCCAAATTGACCCCTGGTCATCGCTTGCAGCTGACCTCTGTTTGTACTGGTAACATGGTCACACTGGTCATTAATAAAGAAAACTAAATCAATGATGCTCTATATACTATTTTGCATGCACCTACTACTTTCTCGCCCTCTGGTAAGCTACAATCTCAAACAAAAGCCTTGAAACACTTTGGAAAATTCTGCTTCCTTGGTTTCCCCCTCCTCCTTCCTTTTGCAATAATATTGTAGCCACGTAACATTGCAATCACATCTCAACATTGCAGAGGTGTTTGAAGGACTTTTGGCGAGGATTGTAGATGCGTTATAATTTTAGTATAACATAATGCATGACTGACAATTAAAAGATACATAATTATCAAAAACGACAAAAATAGTATCGTTCGTTGACACAATTTATTTATTGTGAAGTTTTCTTTGCCACAATGCCTGTATAGGATATGCTGCCAATAACATGTCATTAATTAAGAACACGAGGTTGGTTTTTATTACAATCTTTTAATAGGGCAAGACGCAAGTGTTCATTGTCCGCATCAACGGTTGTCCGTATTTAGTCTGTTAGGTTTAGAGAAAATGTGAGGTCTTTACCCGCGGGGCCAAGGGAAAATGTCAATAATAATTAACAAGGTGACCGTGTTAAGTGTAGCTGCTCGTAAAGAGGAGTTCAAGAAACGAACGGTAGCGGAAAAAGATCGAGGCTATCGCATTGTGGGAGCCTTTGTTAAAATTTAAATTCTAACAAACGAGCTAATATTCCACTTTGGCGACCGGAGACTTGCGAATTTAGAAAACAATGTATTTTGCAGTTCAGTCAATCTCCTGTCGACCCTCTTGATGAAGCAACCATCGGAGGCACATGTGCCTGTGTTCAAACCTATGTCCCTTATAAGGGTTTCACTGCATGCGGCTCTCTCGACCCAAATAAATAGTGCTATGTACTCACAAAAGAGTGGTGTGGTATAAGACTGGCTGATTTTGCGAAAACGAAGCTATTCTGGATTTCACTCATGAAACTTGGCGCCTCTGTATTGCTATCTAAGCTACGATAGCCTTTTACACAGGAAAATTAGGCATTGACGCAAAGATTACGAGCGTATTTGCCCCAGATTTTTGAAAAACGCAAGAAAGAATTACTTAAAAATCTACGCGAAAATTGCTGCTAGCCACGCAAGCTAAGCGAAGCAATGCTTCTGGAAAACGTTCACTAATTGACATTTAGTGTCTCTTGTGACTTAAAAGGTGGCATAAAGAGCAAACGAATAATTAAAAAAGCGACCCCTGAAGCAATGTCTGCGACACCCAAGCTTGCGAAATGTGTTCTTTAGTTACACGTAATAATTGGCCAAAGGCGATTTGAAATCACCGTAAGCTCACTTGTATAAAGTTTTTTTGTAGCTCTAAGACCGTCATGTTGGCCCGTCTTCTCCTTCGTGAGCATTTTCATATTTTAGGATCGTATTTTTTACCTCCCCTTGACAGTCAAACCATTCCACTACGAGCGTTTCCTTAATTTACGGATACGAGATCTCCCTTTCAAGTTAGGCCACCTCCAAGACCTGCCCTGTTATGTCCTCCCAGGGCATTTCCAGACAAAATTTGATGACAAGACTGGATACCAACACCTCAAGATTCAACCGGACTCCCAGGAATTCTTCAGTTTTTCCTGGAGAGGCTATTATTTTTCTTTCTGCACGTTACCTTTCGGATTGAGAGCAATAGTCTATTTATATCATAACGTTGGCCCTGTCGTCACCGGTATCGCGCGATCTTTAAGCTTACCTGTTTCGCAGTATATTGATGACAGACATGTGGGCCAGTTATTCCTATCCGGCCTAGCGGTTTGCCAGCCTAGCCGCCAACTCGCACAAGCAGGCTTTATCTTGGTATTCCTTCTGATTTCAGCGGGATACTTTATTAACCTTGCAAAGAGTTCTCCACAGCCATCCACTTTTGTTAAATTCCTGTGTTTCATCTCCGATTCTGTATTGCAAGCCTTTTTTATAGTCCCACTAGATAAAAAGGGAAAATCGAAAACGTTGCGTGAGGAACTCTTGGGGTCATCTTTTGCGCCTGAACTGGAGCTTGCAGCGTTTCGCAGGAAAAGCACTATCAGTTAGTCTTGCAATCCCGGCTTGTAAGCGGTATGTACGGGAGGTGTTCAAATCTATCAGCGCTGTTGCCAAGAATTCGAAGATTTCTGTTCCAATTCAAGGACCCTTGCGACAGGAACTTCGGGAATGGACTGTCTTGGACAACTGGTCTGGTCACTTACCTTGGAACTCGGAACATCATCTCTCTATCACAATGTTCAGCGACGTCTCCCAGATGGCCCAGAGATCAGTCTTGGTAAAAGATGGTCTAAGCCAGCAAATACGAGATTATTGGATCAACCTTGAAGGTGATATCAATGCCCTTGAGCCCAGGGCTTTATGTAATTAACACTTTGATCTCCTTTTCCCCTTCTATCAGAAACGCAAGAATCAGTGTGTGGTCAAACAACGTGACTCTCCCAGAAGCCTGGGAAAATGGCGGTTGTAGGAGTCCTCTAGAGAAGAAGGAATTAAAAAATATAGAAGAAATGTCTCGAGCTGAAAACTTTGTTTTGCATTTGAAATATGTCCCATCGAATGAAAACAGTGCTGACGCGCCCTCCCGTACTTTGTTTGACATTGATTGTTTCTTGTCCGAGGAGGCGTGGGCCCGAGTTTCAAGCGAGCTTTGGACCACAGACGTTTAACTTGATGTCTTTGGACAGCAACTGTTGCAGAGGAAGGAATAGAAGCCTGTTGCCTCATGACACACCTTAGCCGACTCCGTATTCTTCAGGAGTTAATGTTTTCGCACAAACAATACAGATGGAACATAACGTCTATGTCTTTCCTCCTGTCGTTCTCGTGGGACCTTTGTTGGGGGTATTTTTTTTAATCAACGCCGGTGTTTCGGTTATACTGTCATTGTCCCTCGTTTACAACGGTATCGTTATTGGTTGGCAATACTCCAAGCTATGGCAGTAGATTCTTTTCTTATTCGTAGGAAAGGTGATCCGGCCGTACTGCTTTTCCCTTCTCGCACCTCCCCGGATTTCATTGCTAGGCCTTACCATGGGATCTGTGCGCTTTTCGTTGTATCTGCTCCTGGTAAGCTGTGTATATAGATCGAACGCACATGGAAGCCTGCCTACAGATGTCCCGCCTGCTCTTATCCAAACGACAGTGACGTGAACTTTTGCCAAGGCTGCGGTAAACCTAAGTCGCCTGAGCCAACACAAGGGGCCCGTTCAAATGCAGACATGCCGCTGATCAACTTGTAAACGCTTTACAGAATTCCAAGAATCGCTCAGAAACAAACCTTATGAACGGCAAAAGGATTCATTAGAAGTTCAGCTATCGAGTTTCTTACGCTCTCTTGTACCCCCAAAGAAATTTTCTGCTGCGATTGCGAAGGACATCGTAAAGTTTTTGATTAGAATGGATGTCGCGGGAAAACAAACACTCCATGTACGCTCATGCTCTAGTAAGACCTGTAGTTGCCCTAAGCGTCTAGCGGCCGGAACTGTCGATTCATATATAGGGAAGCTTAGAGCGATTTTCAATAGGCTAGGCCTACAGGGTTTTCTAACCCGTTGGCACATCCTTGTGTTAAAGAATGTCTTAAGTTTGTAAGAGAGGAGCAAGCTCAGCGAGCTTTGTAACCTCGTCAGGCTGTCCCTTTGTTCTATGACAAATTCATCCGTTTAATTGCCTATCTTCGCGGGCTTATTGCCGAAGGCTCTGTGCTTTCTCCTCTCAATAGATACCTCCTTGTCGGAGATATAACATTCTTTGTTACAGACTTTTACACCGGCGATAGAGCATCCGATTTGGGCCGTTTAAAGGCAGATGAGCTTTTTCGCCTTAAGGATAGTGAGGGGTTCCTTCTTAACTTAACGTTTAGTAAAACGAGGTATGCAGGTCAGTTACGCCCCTTTGCTCTGTTAGGTATACCAAATGTATCTGTCTGCCTGGTTTTTTGGTTGAACTATTATATTGCCGGATGTGGGGCGTTAGGTGTCCCTCCTCTGGGTGAGAAACTCTTTAGATCCTCGGAACACAAAAAGTTTGTGTCACATCGTCCGTTTGGAGGGTCAGCCGTATCTGCACGACTCTAAAAGTATCTCACGGAGAGACCCCTCACAGCTTTTGTGGGTTGGCGGAGCACAGAAATTGCCTTTTACTACACGCGCCGCTCCAGTGCTTCTACTTCTTTGCAGTTGATAGAACGGGTTACACTCAATGTCACTTCTGTGGGCTCTCCACACGTCCTGCAACTCTCCGACCAAGAGAATTTGCAGAGAATTTCGTATAGTTGAATTGTATCTTTCATGACTTAGGGACATTCATTCTAGTACACTAGCTAGGGTGGTTATTTGTGTCATTTCTATTGGATATTAACTTGTTGTTAGTTAATAACTGAATCTTTATTGATTTATGGAGTATTGGGTGTTGAGTGTTGGGTATTGAAATTATAAGGTCTATGTGCTTTTTCGGGAAGGACGGAGACCTAGGTTATAGCAGACTACCTCAGGGAATGGCAAGGAGCGGATCTCTCTCCCATAACTTAGTTCCACGATGTGTTAAGTGTTAAGTTTTCAATTTTACATTTGTCCTCAACTTAGTCTTTCTCGGTCTCTTCCTGCCTGCTAAATGCTCAACATAGTACTACGTCCTTACTGTTTACCACTTAACACATCGTAAAACTAAGTTATGGGAGAGAGATCCGCGGATTGTTGCGGAAAGAGGTAAGCCACAATTGCAAGATGTGACGAGTTGTCAACCAACACCAGGGGAGGAAGGTGGGGCGAACCTTGATAAGTCGTCTCGGCGGTCGGAACTGTGACACAGTGAAAGCAAAGCCACGTGGTGTATTGTATTTCTAAGGGGAGCCTGCAGTTCACTGATGCGTCCCTAAGCACGGAGCTGAGAGGTATTTTACTAGTCGTTTCACGATGCGTCAATTAATTATTCAGTGAAAATAGTCTAGGAATGACAATTATGTGTTGCGAGAGAGCGATAAAAAACATGGTTGGTCTTTGAATACAAAGTTAGGGCACAGGCAGGAGTATTACACTTAACCACTGATTTTTATCAAATGTTTCAAACTGTAGAGAATGTAAATTTTATTAGTAAAGGGGAACATGCAGGCTTTCTTTTTTGTTAATATTTAGAAAGTTCATGCGGCATTTAACAAGAGAAGATTTCCTTAGCTTTAATTTAGGGGCCAATGTGAATGATTATATATTGCCTGGTTTGAATCTGATATCTAAAAGCTGGTGTGGCGATGGAACCTTTGCTGGGCACGCTTTTCCCTTCCAAAGCTACGAAACGATTTTGGTGGTCTTTTCGTATTTCCTATGGTTTACAGTAAGGATGATAATGAAGTTTACACCGTAGAGAAAGTATTAAGGAGAGCAGGGGCAGGGTTGCCTTTAATTAATCTCCTTTTTTTATTTTATGGAAAGTAAACACAAAATTAAAGAATTTGCTTTGTACAGGGAGGCTTTTACAAGAAAAATGGAAAGATATTATAATTGATTAATTGCAGTTTAGTGAAATAAATCCACATTATGATATTGTCTTTGGAGGTTGATTAACATACCTTACAAAAAAATCAATCAGTTTTACATCCATGATATCCCGCAAGGAAACACCCCTTACTGATTTTACAAGCACCCTTCCAGGAACAATTGTCGTACAAGTGCAATGTCCTTCTACAGGAATCCAAAGTAAGAAACAATTACCTGACAGGACTAGCGCACAGCAGGCAGTTTTCAAGAAGGACATGGTTATCATCTACCAGAAAAGCCCGGAATATTTCACTCTGCCCCTGATGACAATGACAGACCTTGTAGCTGCTAGCCAGCCCAGACCCACGCGGTAGTGTAATTTTTGCGCCCTTTTGGGGTCAGGTGACCAAGCTGTTAGTTTTAAGTTGCATGATTGTTAGCTCGGCGGTCAAGATTACTTCGCTCGCTAGTTCAGCGATGGATTTTGGTTTTTCAGGACAAATTTATAATAGGTTCACAAGGTATTAGTCTTTCTTTTCGTTTCCTCTTTTATTTAGTTTATTATTTCGCCTGTTGTAATTTTCTAGTTAAGTTTGTATTCGTATTTGTTTACTTAGTACATTTCTCGTCGCATGTAATTAAGATCTTTCAATTGTATTTTCCTTTCTAGTTTTACGCAACCCAGGCGGGGGGGAAGGTGTCTCGAAGGAAATCTGTGGTACAGTCCGCCTGCCAGTATGACGTCACGTCTCGCGTCAGTAACTCTCAAAATGGCGAGCAAAGTGTTCATCGAAGAGACGGATAAAATTTCGATTTTATTACACTGTTCCAGTTTCTTGGATTTGGAGATTTTAAGGTTTCTATTGACATAGACAACTAGACTTAAGTATTTCCTTGAAATGAAATGTCCAGTGTCCGGTCACACTTTTGAGGGCTAGTGCACAGCAAGATTGAGGAGTTTAGACACAGCAATAGGAGGTTCATCAAAGGATGTATTATACTTTACATTGTACGTATTTTCAGCTCGTCAGAGCTAGTGGAATCTCATATCATTCCTCTAAAAGTTCGCTCAGCTGTAGCGTTGAAAGAGGAAGCTAAATGACAGGTATTTTTGAGAGACTGTGAGCATTGAATCTTGTTGCTTTACCGCATTTTAATACTGTATAGGGCATACACCTGTAATTCTGTAATTAAATCCCGAAAACCAATAAAAGGTTTCGTTTAACTATTTCTTGGGGCAAACCCAGTGGAAATTTTGGGGTAATAATATTAATTATAGTTAGACGATGTACAAAAGGCAAGCTACAATGGGTTAAAGACCAATTTATGTCCTCATAAATTTAAGTTAATGGGACAACCATGAGAGATTACGTGCCGGTTGTGTGACATGCTTTAAGGTAGGGGGTAGGGTTTCACAGTCCAAAGTTTAGCGTGATCACATGCATTTGTAACGCAAACTGTTCGCTGAGCCAATCAGAATCGGCTGGTATTTCACTGTCAATCAATCCTCAGACATCGAGCACGAGTTGTGTGTTCATTCATTCATTCGCTGCGAGCTAGCAACTGTATTTGTCTTGTTCTACAATGTGTTTTCGCAGCCGTTCAATTTGCTTTTTCGCTCGCTTCTGAGACGGTTTCCCTATCCTGTGAGGCGATCCTGTGAGGTGTTTTCAAGTTGCAAATCATGCCGCCACGAGCACGCCGGTCGACTTCCCGCCCAGGCGCACAACCGAATATCGACCCGACCGTGCTTGGAGCCCTATCCATCGCCGACCTTCGCTCTCTTTGTGTTCAACATGGGATTCCGTCGACAGGAGTCAAAAAGACTCTCGAACGCCGGCTCCGGGACCTGAACAATCCACCACCAATTCAGGTTCAAGACATTAATGAACACGAACCAGCAAATCCAAACAACGACGAAACGGCGGCACACAGGCAAGAGCGCCCTGAGTTTACAGACGGCCAGATGCAGACGATTCAACGATTAATTGCGGACACTGTGAAACAATCCGCCAGGGAGATAGCGACCGAAGCGGCTAGGGCCGCTGTGAGTGCTTCGTCGAGCCTCCTTGCCCAAAGGCCCCCTTCGCTGGTGCGTGAAACAGCGCCCGACACGACAGCTCCCACGAACACTGCGGCGGTAAACTTCGCATCGCCATTCCAAGACATCCCAGGGCAGTATATCAAAGACATCCAATGTGGTGAGTTTTTTGATCTTTCCAAACTACTTCCTAAGAACCTGTCGCTGCACGACGAGGAGGATAATCTTGTCCTCTCCTTAGAGAACTCCGTCGTTAAGGTGTCGAAGAAATCGAAGCAGACGGCCTCCACCTCTATTACCGATATTGAACAGTGGACCACTGCTTTTACGTCCTATATGAGTGTACTAATCGACAAGTTCCCAACACGATCGCAGGAACTCTTGCAATATGTTAGTTTAATTAGATACGCAGCCCGTGTGCACAAAGGGTTAGGATGGGCCATTTATGACTTTAAGTTTCGCCAGAAAGCTAGCGTCAATAAGTCTATTAATTGGTCAGTGGTTGACACTCAGCTTTGGTTAACCATTTTCACCGTGTCACCAGCGATACTCAAAGAAGAGTATCCGCTTTTTTCAAATGGACCCCAGCGAAATGTGTCTACAACAGGGGATGCGAACAGAGGCACATGCAACTTTTACAATAGGAGTGGCACATGTAATAGAGACCCTGCTATTTCAGACATGTGTGTAACAGATGTAGTGGATTACACCCAAGGGTTGACTGCCCGGCCCACCCTGTGCGGCAACCAGAGCGGGAAGGGGAGGCATAGAGAAAGTGACCATGGTGGAAGCTCAAAGTCAAGTTCCTCTCATCGAAAGTGAGAACACTACTTGCCCCTCCCGACCCCTATTAATGTACAACGACTTGAGGAAACATTGACTAATCATCCTGATCGGGAATTTGTCTCGAAATTGTGTAACAATCTTAGGTATGGGGCCGATGTGGGTTTTACTGGGAGACGTGTTGCTAGATTTTCTAGGAATCTGCCCACTGCCCTTTCCCAACCAAATATTGTTTCAGAAAACCTTTCCAGGGAAGTGGCCCTGGGGCGAGTTGCAGGTCCTTTCCCCACCCCACCACTGCCCAATTTCCAGGTGTCACCCATCGGATTGGTCCCCAAAAAACATTCTACGAAGTTTAGGACCATCTTTCACTTATCTTTCCCAAAATCTGGAGCGACAAGTATCAACTCTTCAATCCCCAAGGAGGATTTCAGCCTTCAGTATATAACAATCGACAATGCAATCCACGGGATTTTGAGCCTCGGGCAAGGGTGCTTTCTTGCGAAGACCGATATCGAGTCAGCGTTCCGCCTCATCCCTCTTAGGCCTTCAGATTATGAGCTCTTCGGCATGTATTGGGAGGGTAGCTACTACTATGACAAAGTTCTTCCCTTTGGCTTGAGGAGTGCCCCTTTCCTGTTCAATTTACTGTCCGATGCAATAGAGTGGATCCTCCTCAATCAATGCCAGGTTTCGTTTGTTTGTCATATCCTCGATGATTTTTTAATCATCGAACCAGCATTATCCTCTCCCCCTCTAAATTTGCTATGCCAGCAGAGCTTGAATAGCATGCTCTTGACCTTTAGGAATCTGGGTATCCCCATTGCAGCCAACAAAACAGAGGGCCCCTCTACTACCCTTGAGTTCATGGGAATTATCCTGGACACCGTCCGGATGGAGGCGAGACTCCCAGCAGATAAGGTGGAACGGATACAGGCCTCCCTTGCCCTCTTTCAAACAAAAAGGACATGCACCCTAAAGGAGTTACAGTCACTCATTGGGACTTTAAACTTTGCATGCAAAGTTATTCCCCCTGGGAGGCCCTTTCTTCAGCGCATGATTGAGCTCACTCGTAAAGTCGCTAAACCTCACCACCACATTAAATTAAGCCAGGGTTTCTTCAAGGATCTCACTATGTGGCAACAGTTTATCCACACCTGGAATGGGGCCGGGTTTTTCCTCCCTACTTCATGGCTAGACTCCGACTCCTTAGAACTCCATACCGATGCCTCAGGCACACTTGGGTACGGTGGGATATTAGGTCAGAAATGGTTTCAGGGTAGGTGGAGACTCACCACCTGCTCAATGCTCCTGGTATAAGCATTGCCTGGCAAGAGTTATTTGCTTTGGTGGTAGCATGCCACCTATGGGGGGATGAGTTTGCCAATAAGCGTATCGTTTTCTATTGCGACAACCAATCGGTTGTCAATATAGTAAACTCCAAACGATCCCACATTCCTAGGGTTATGGATCTGGTTCGCCATTTTACCCTCTTGACTTTAAGACATAACTTCTATCCAAGGGCGGAACATATTGAAGGCAAGAAAAATGACATCGCGGATTCCCTCTCTCGATTTCAGATGGAGCGTTTTCGCAGCCTGGCCCCTCATGCAGACCCAGCCCCATGTCCTGTACCCCCAACAATGTTGGTGATCTGAATGCCGACATCCAGAAGTACTTACGTCTCTCTGTTGCTGCCTCTACTAAACAAACATATACCTCTGGTGAACGTAGATTTTTGGACTTTTGCACCCTCCACAGCCCACACAGGTCAACTTATTTGCCCACCAATGAAGAGACTCTAATTCAGTATGTTGCATATTTAGCCAAAACAATTAAACACTCATCCATCAAGGGTTACCTGGCTGCAGTTAGACACCTGCATATCCGCTCAGGCTATGACCTGGACCTTAAGAAATTCTTGCGCCTGCAGTTGATTTGCCGCGGCATCAAGCGTTCCCAGGGCGATTCTACCCGCATTCGACTCCCTATTACAATAAACCACCTCAAATTGTTCTTCCAACTTCTTGCAATCCCAACCTCCCCTAGTTATGACTCCATTATGGTATGGGCAGCCATGACCTTAGCCTTTTTTGGTTTCCTCCGCCTGGGAGAAATGACCTGCAACTCACCCTATTCATCTACACGCCACTTGTCTCCAGGGGATGTGACCTTTTTCCCCAGTATTCAGAACCCTGACCATATGTCAGTTAGGATAAAAATATCCAAAACTGACCCATTTCGTTCGGGTCAGACTATTGTTATTGGAAAGACTGACCAGAGGGTCTGCCCTGTTTTGGCTATGACAAATTATTTGTCCTACCGGGGGACCACACTAGGCCCACTTTTTCAGTACTTGTCGGGTGCTCCCCTCACAAAAGCGGGACTTACCTCCGAAACTAGGCAGCTTCTCTCTATGTCAGGTTTTCAGCCCTCTCAGTATGCGGGACATAGCTACCGAATTGGGGCTGCCACAACCTCGGCTTCTGTGGGCCTACCCCCTTGGCTAATAAAAACACTGGGGCGGTGGTCCTCTGACTGCTATGAAAGATATGTTCAGTGCCCACCTTCCCTTCTTTCTGGGGTTTCCTGTCAGCTGTTAGGTGATACCTTAAATTAGTTAATTCATTACTTATTCTAGGGGTCAGGGTTGTTTCGTCTATGGGGAATACACTTTGTGTATTTGTGGGGATGAAGTGCTCCCTTACAGGCACTCTTGGCCCCATAGACTCACAGAATTGATGGGTTACCATGGTAACCATGAGTCTAAACTCCCTTAGCCATAGGACTAGGAACCTCTTTCAGGGTATTGTGACCTGCAGCCCTGAGGGGGAGTAGGGACCTTTTCAGGGTATTGTGACCTGCAGCCCTGAGGGGGAGTAGGGACCTTTTCAGGGTATTGTGACCTGCAGCCCTGAAAGGGAGTAAGGACCTCTTTCGGGGTATTGTGACTGCAGCCCCGAAGAGGATTAGGAACCTCTCCCAGGGGTTTGTGACCTGCATCCCCGGAGAGGAGGGGGCTTTGACCCCCCTTACCAAGCCAGATTAGTGATTTATCTATTGATGGCATTTAGTTCCACCGGCCTGCTATTGAGTACTTCATTCCCAACCCCTTACCCCACATATTGTTGTTGTGTTCTTATTTCTCATGGGTTGGGAGCATTAAAGACCAATTTATGTCCTCATAAATTTAAGTTAATGGGACAACCATGAGAGATTACGTGCCGGTTGTGTGACATGCTTTAAGGTAGGGGTAGGGTTTCACAGTCCAAAGTTTAGCGTGATCACATGCATTTGTAACGCAAACTGTTCGCTGAGCCAATCAGAATCGGCTGGTATTTCACTGTCAATCAATCCTCAGACATCGAGCACGAGTTGTGTGTTCATTCATTCATTCGCTGCGAGCTAGCAACTGTATTTGTCTTGTTCTACAATGTGTTTTTCCCTCCCTCCCACCCTATGGTTTAAGCATGTCACACCCAAATTAACACTAGTATTACACAATGCTTATGAATTTGCGAATAGTTGTAATATATCTTACTTAAGCTGTTAAGCTGGGCCTTTGGCCCCCATGTTAGGGATCATTGACTAGCTTTCCTATGTACAGCCACTGTTCATGTTTCTAATTTTCAGATTCACAGCAATATGTATTGATATCTCTTTATACAAAAAACGTTACAGTTATGAGCTATTTTTTGTTACTGTTAGCAACCAGTGCTGTTGGTATTAATTTTATGCAGTTTACATGCATCAAAGACACTGAATGAACTGTTTAGCCTTGTCTAATCCCAAGGACTACATAATTGTAGTAATGAGTTAGTCTACAATTTTGATCTGTCTAATTAAAATACAGAAATAAACTTTGGGTTGGGATGAAGTGCTCCCTTACAGGCACTCTTGGCCCCATAGACTCACAGAATTGATGGGTTACCATGGTAACCATGAGTCTAAACTCCCTTAGCCATAGGACTAGGAACCTCTTTCAGGGTATTGTGACCTGCAGCCCTGAGGGGGAGTAGGGACCTTTTCAGGGTATTGTGACCTGCAGCCCTGAGGGGAGTAGGGACCTTTTCAGGGTATTGTGACCTGCAGCCCTGAAAGGGAGTAAGGACCTCTTTCGGGGTATTGTGACTGCAGCCCCGAAGAGGATTAGGAACCTCTCCCAGGGGTTTGTGACCTGCATCCCCGGAGAGGAGGGGGCTTTGACCCCCCTTACCAAGCCAGATTAGTGATTTATCTATTGATGGCATTTAGTTCCACCGGCCTGCTATTGGAGTACTTCATTCCCAACCCCTTACCCCACATATTGTTGTTGTGTTCTTATTTCTCATGGGTTGGGAGCATTAACTTTCGCCAGTGGGTCACTGGTGGGTGTTGGGTGTAAATTAGTCACAGTTTGTGGTGTACTGAGTGTTGTTTGTCATGATGTCAACTAACATTGAAAAAAAATGAGCTGTTTCAGAGCAGGGACATGTCGTGACAGCTTATGGTTTTTTTCTGGTCGTAAGCTTGGCCAGTATGCAGGTCAAGAGCTTTTGAAATCCCTTTTCCAAAATATAACTCCGGATTTAAGCTTAAAATACATCTTGATCCAAGTGCATGACAGGCAGGGTCAGCAGTAAGAATAAAGAAAAAAAGGCCAAAAGGAAAAATAGTGTTTCAAAAAAGAGACCACTAACAGAAAAACAAAACGGTACAAAGAAACAGAAACAGCGTCGCCGGGAGTCAAACCCGGTTTATCTGCACGTTCAAGCAACCCTTCGACCACTGAACCACAGTGACACACATGATTTGAAACATTAAGTTTGTCATATCAAAACAATTTTTCTCTGCCATAGACGATGTTTGAAGCTGGTGGAGCTGTATTTATCATGATTTCAAATATACATTTCAGTAAATTAAGCGCGTGTTTCAAAGCCATTTCGCATTGTTTCGGGTTCAACGGGCCGACTCGATGTAGATAATCGATCGAACTAGCTATACTGAATTTGGTGGAGAATTAGGAGATCAGCAGAGGCCCACACTCGAAAGGAATGATATGAAGTTAGGCCGGTTTCAGGGGCACCCAACGAGAATATAGTTCAAAACCACTTAAACATAGCATTGTTAAACGTATTTTAATATTTAAACGGTAGATATAGGCATATTTCTGTCCCCTAAAAATTTTCATCTGTTCGGATTTTCTAGCTGCAAGTCTAGTGAACCGAAAATTATAGGAATCAAAACTTACCTTTTCGAAAATTTTAGCCAGAAAAAAGGCTAACGAAAATTCTAGGTGACCTTCTTAGGGCAAAAATCCGTTAAAAATGGGCAATTATACCATTATTTAGATGTTCGAAAATCCTAGGAGAGGCAGTCAAGCAAGAAATTTTACAATAAATGTTCCGAAAATTCTAGATCTCAAATGGTCTTCCGAACAGATATTTTCCGAAAATTGACGTTGGATGCCCCTGCCGTTTCATTAGCCAAAGAATAGATGAAATATAAACATGTGTGATCTGTGAATGGAACCTCCTATAGTGGAGACTAGACCTTGCCTATCTTAGAGAGAAAAAAATATTTAAGTTTTGATGACCTTGCCGATTCCGTGAAATAGATGGCGATCCCGCAACACGGCCCGCAAAACAAATTAACAAAATTATACAATCACGGACACAAAATATCAAAACGGTTTACACAAGCTGATTATAGCAACACCAACGCTCACACACAGTCGATCAAATAAGCGATATATAGCGATATTTGCAAGCTTCTTAGCTTTTCCTCGACCTCGCTCGTCCAAATAACTGTCGTATCCCTTGCTAATTTGCACGAGCGACCCGAGGCTCTTGTCCGTTACTATGTGACGTCATACTAGCGGGCGGAGTAGGTCAAGAAACTTAGAAGGAAAACAATACAGTTACCTTCCCCCTCCCCCCCCCTCGCTGCGTCAACCTTCTCTACTTGTCAGTAAAACAACAGCCGTTTTCAGTGTTAGAATTCACCGCGTTTGAGTTGTTGTCTCAATGTGGTTATAGACCTTCTTAGCAGACTATAACTTTTAAATTACCGTCAGTCTATGTTCCTGTTAACATTAGTGAGCTCAATAGAACTTAATTACAATGTATTAGTTATTTCTCAATTTAGTTGTTATATAACGTAGCCTGCGTAGCTGGCAGTATTGTGTGAGTGCGAGATTAAAGTTTTGTCGGCGAAGCCGTGTTCCAAAAAAAGGGAGTAGGGACGAGGCGGTTGAAATACCGCCTGCGAGAAAACCCCGGTATTTTGAATATTCCGCACACCAGTGTGCGGAGAAACGGATTGGTCGAGGGCCATATATATGTCAATCATGTTAGATGATCCTTCCCATATATTTCCCAGTTAAGGGAGCAGATGGCAAACTGGAAAAGACGTAAGTGATCGTGGTTTCCCCTTTAAAAAGAACACAATTGATGACCAAATTGCCGAAACCTCTGTCCAAGCAAACTCACAAGGTCACGTTTCACATTATCACGAGCTTAGGAGTCATGTTTAGCCTGTCAACCCTTATTTCTAAACTGTCTCGCGCGAAAATAATTGGAAGTTTCAAATTGCAGGTTTCTCTTTGATTGACAGATTTAATTGGGATCTGCCAAGGTGACAAAAGTGGGCGGCATTCGAAAAATCATGGTTCTCTGGCAGGCGGTATTTCTCGCGGCTTTGCCGCTCGTGACGGGTACGCCGTCAAATCTCACTCGACTATATTACAACCGCTCCGCCGCCAAATCTCACCCAACTACTACTATACAATACTGCCCGCTACGCAGGCTATATATAACGTTGCTAAATGAGTATTTACTACATAGTTAATGCTACACATTTATATTGAAAAAAATCGAACCTATTTGCGGCTATTTGTCCTGCAGCTACACGTAGTTTACCTTAATGAACTAATGTGTGGTTATTTAACTACAGTGGTGTGGTTATTGCACTGTTGTGTAGTTATTGAACTAACGAAAAAGCTTACATTGAATCCGTAAGCTGGGCTATTCTGGTATATGGCAACCATATCCTTCCCAGAAACTGCCCGCTGTGCGCAAGTTCTGTCAGGCCATTGCCTCATGCTTTGAGTTTCTGTAGAAGAACATTGCACTTGTGCGACAGGTATCCTTTTAGGTTGCTTACAAAATCAGTTAGTGCTGTATCCGGGCAGGATTTCATGGTTTTAAAACTCTTACATTTTTTTTTGTGTGTGTTTTTGAGTTTTTTTTTTGTGGTTTTGATTTGTTTTTTTGTTGTAGTTGTTGTTTGGTTGTTTGTACGTTGTTGTTTTTGTTTTCCGTTTGGTTTAGGCCAACTTCTCTGACATCCCTTTAGTTTCTTGTAAAATAATAATAAACATTTATTAATTGATTGACACCTTTACAATTATTAACTTAACATAGAAATATTTAAGGAACTCAGTGCTGTTGATAGTTTAGCTGTCATTTAGTTTCCTTATTTTGTTCTATATCTCCTTTTCTGATAAAGAAAAACTTCCCATTGCCGTTCGTAAAGAAAAACATAACACTTGGACACATGGATTACTGTGACGTATCTCCTTGCCCGCGAAAGTGCCCGGCGGCTGCCGGTTACAGTTTAAACAAATTGCGCGTGATGTGCAATGTCGTAAGCCCTCAAGTAAAGACGACATAATGCGGCCGTCCTGATTCTGCTGTTATTGAAACTGCGATAAGTTTGACCTGTTTGTAACTGTGTTTATTCGTTTCGAAAAGAAAACTGTTGCTACCGTTCCAAAGCATCTCCTTTGTTGTTTTAATCTGTTACGTGTAGACCTTTTCGATATGGACAGGAAACAGGGCAGCTACCTTTCAAGTTAAAACAGGCGGGGATGTTGGAAGTTTTTGGACTTATAAGATACCGATTAACTATTCATTAAACATGGACTGGTGTTAGTCGATTTACGCACGTAGGGCCAGTTCGCAAAAGTCTCAAATGTATCCCATTTTCTTGGTAATTTTTATTGTTAATTAACATTGCAGTCACTAATATTTTCACTGGTTTTGTTGTAGCCAGTATAAGGAATCACACGAGCGACAATATATACGTTTGCATCGGCTAAAATTAAGTCATCATCCTTAGGTTGAAACGCCATCAAAATACTCAAAATTCATCTCGAATGATATTTTTCGTTAGTCTTAATCTGTTTTATTCGTGTGGAGTATAAAAGACGTTTATAATAGTTTTCAAACTATAATAAGCAAAATCCGTTTACCACTAACAGGATTCATGAGCACTTTCTCGTCTCCTGCTCCAATATTATAATATTTCAATAGTGAACGAAGAAGGGTATTTTACATGTGGCCGAGTAAAAGGAACTAAGAGCAACTAAAAGTTTAACTGTGCTACTTCGCTCAATTTGAGGCTTAGCAAAATAATATTTTTACTATTCGTAATTGGTAAATAATAGAAGAAAAGACTTTGTAAGGTGTACTACCAACATCTGTTCGTGTTGTACTGCTGGAGTAACCAGCTGGCCGCGAAATAAAGGTTACCCGTACGAAAACTTATAGAGTGTGGCCAGCATCTATGCAAATTTATTGGAACAAAAGAAAGCGTTTGCATAATAGTGGCAGCTAGTCTAGTCATCATCATCATCATGACTTTTACACGGTAAGAACAATCAGGCTAAACTCGCGCAGAATGCCTGGACATCATTAATTATTCATAGTCATCAAAGCGGCAAATTTGAATGCGAGCGCGCTTTGAATAGCCCAGAATTAGAAGAGAAAGGGCCCAAATTGGTCAAGTAGGGCTGGTAAAACATGCTTTTCTCTTTTTCCGAAGTTATAATCTTAACTTTCACGCACGGCTTTTTGGAAAGCAATGATGTATCAACACTTTAAGCCTTAAACTAAGGAATATAACGAAGTATAAAGACTGTTTTTTAAAACTCGAAAATTCGGAAAAATCGGTCGTTTTCAGTATGGACGCCACTTTTGACAGCGATTTTCTAAACATTTTCACCAGCTTTCATATTTTCACGCGCGGGAAAAGAAAGATGGGGCCTTTCTAGAACAGAATCCGTTAAAATTTTCAAAATCGGTAAACGAGAACCACTGTTCTTTTCGATTTGAAAACTGCTAGTGGTTGCTGAGTTTTAAAATGGCGCACTTTGGGCGAGTGGGTATTGTTTTAAGTCCACGACTGAATAACAATGGTTGTCATGACTGCCCATTCAAGAAAATCACTCAATTATAAACTGGTCCAGAGAAGCCGCGAACTTTTAAACTGATCACGTTGCGTCAGCTGGTTCATTGCACCTGCCGACCAAATCTTGCAATGAACATAGAAAAAGAAAATGTCACGGATCGGGAGCTCTTTCAGAGCTGATTTTCATATGGTTCCTCCATTTGTTGACGAAAACAGCCCGACGTTCCGCCTGCAAATTCATGGTGAAGAAGTTTACAGATGCAGAGAAATTTGTGGGAAGCAGGCGAGAGTGTTCGACTTACTTCAAGTGAGTGTCAAGCCGCTTGGTTACCAGTTTGAGGAGCCTGCTCGAGATCGTATTGGACACGTAATCGCCGAAAGCATTCGGCGATTTTGGCGAAAGATCCAAGCTACGGCGGAACTGAGACTTGGATTAAACTGTCCATTAAACCAGAGGAGATCAATTTCAATCAATCAATCATTTTCTTAAATATTTAAGCTCTATTGCAAAAACTGAATTTACTTACCCGCCATTTGGGTTTTAATTGAAAAATTGCTTTTGGGGGTCAATATGAGAGCTAACATCTTTCGAATGGAGAAGCAAAACATTACAATCAGCGACGAGTGTTCTACCTTCCGCGCTCAATTTTACTCACCTCGCAGCGAGTTTATTTACGACATAATACAGATCTCGCACGCGCTAAAATGAATGGAAAATTTCATCTTTCTTTCTGTGGTTTAACTTTTCAACAAAATTCCCGCAAAATAAACAGTTCGGGAGTATGCCAGTTTTGGAAGAAGCGATGACGTCATGATTCCATTGTTCTTCTAAAAACACGCAAAAATAGGAAAAAATAATCGCAAGAAACAAGGGAGCTTTTTTCAAAGCCTGTTCCAGGTCTCCTCATTCAATATTCGGGACTTCCGAGCTAGCAGTACCGATGAATAAGCCTTCTCCTTGCTTTTTGAATGTCAAGGGAAGTTTCCTGCCACATTTCGGTAGTTAAAAGCGACAGTTTTCAAATGACCTTCGACGCCGCCGCCGCCATCTTGACGGGTATCGAATGTAAGTACATGACTTTATGTTTAGTTTTCAGTATCTTGCCGAATTTTTACGAAATCAAGACTAATTTTCCTCAAAACTACAACGTGTAAAGTGTGTTCAGGCAAAGTTTCATCGATGGCAACAACCTAGTAAAAATGGCAACCACACATTGAAAATTGCCAACGGACAGGAAGGGTTACTGATATTGATGGTTATGCCTTAGTCTGTCTATGTAGTTTTAGTTATATTCGATCAGGTCTGTTTTTGGTCGTGTTCACCGGCAACGTATGCGACTCTCAGCTAGAAATCACTTTATTGATCCAGATCATGTGTGTGGAATGAGTTTTAAATCAGTGTGAGTAGGTTCTTATATTGATTTCTTTTATTTTGATCAGGATTTCCGTCAAAAATGTAGACAAACATCTGGAGATATTACAAACATGTTGTCGCGTTTGTGCCAAAAAGCTGGGAAAAGGAACCATGAAGACAAAAATGCTAAATATCTTCAGAACGACATATTTGTGCTCTGAGGGCAAAATATTGCTTTAGGTTCGCCTTATGTTCCACTGTAATGCAAAATTTAATGTCCAAATTCAACCCTACCTCAATAAAATTAAACATGTTTTTTTTGTTTCTTTGTAGTGTGGTCACAGGCTTACCTACCACAAAAGCCCCTCCTTTGACCCTTTCAAAAATGGGTAAGAGGGAAACAGGTTGGAGGGGGGGCTTATATACCTTGTGAGTGGAAGCTCACTTTCAATGACCATTCAACCATAGAAGAGACTGTGGCCCTTATTCAAGGGGCTTTAAAGGAGATAGATGAGGAAGGAGTCATGGAAGTGGAGGCTTGTGAAGATTTTCTCTACATAATGTTCAATCCCTCGCGTCAAATATTGTTTATACTTTACAGATGCCAAATACATAATATGTTCAGTCCCTGTGCTGTGCAAAAGGTCAATCTGAAACATGAAAAATGCCACACTCTCCCCCATCAATCCCTGTGCATGAGCAATAAGCCCACATTTAATGTCATGATATCGAATATGTGTGTATTTGAACAAATCCTAAATTATTCAGATTCTCTTGATGAAAAAGCATCTGTGTTAATGCATCGTCTTCAACAAATCATCCTCCCTAATAAATAATACATGAGAGACATCTCACAAGATAACTATTGAAAATCGATGTCAGCTGCTACTGTCTTCATTATATCAATTAAGTTTTGGTTTTTGGTTTTCATGTCCAAGAAGGTGTTAAAAAAACAAGATTTTGAGACAAAAGAGTGTGTATAATATGCGAGCCAGCGAGCCATGGCAGCGAGTCATGCAGGTTAGAATCAAAAACAGTAATACGGAAAGAATTAACTGTCAGGACCTAAAATAAAATGTTTATTTACAAAAAACAAAATGTAACAATAAATAACTTTTATTGTATCTTTACTCCGATGTGTGAGCTTTGTTTTCTTGAAAGTGCTGTTCAGTAGAAACATGAAGAACCGGCTATGAAAAAGAACTTTGGAAAACTTATGTTGTGTCCATGCCAAGTGCAGTAATCATTATTATTTTGGGCCAAACCTTGTCTAATAGAGTTGTTTGAGGGTCCCCACAGAGAAGACTTGGAGAAAATTGCTCCTCAAAGTTACAATGCCTTTGGTTTAAAGGCAACCCCAGAGTTAAAGACAATAATTTAGTATTATTCGGATGTAACATCAAATCCCATACAAGAGGATATTTTATAACAAACCATAACCTTGTTGATCTCTAACCTCTGGTCAAATCCGGTGGACTACAAGACTATAGTGTCCCATTTTAATCAGTAGATCCAAAAGCATGTAACAAGCATAATTCTTAGTTTTCCAATATGTATATTAAATTTTAAAGAGCCTCTTGCATTTGTTAAGCTTGACCAAATAATCAGTGAACTTCAGATAGTGGAATAATTAAAAGCAATAGGTTTTTTTGAAGCGGGACAAAAAAAATGATCAGGGATGATAAGTAAGATTTTCACTTTGTGGGTTTTCAAGAAGAAAATGCAGGCACAATACCCTCAGAAATCCCTTGTAAACCTGTTGTATACCTGGACGGAACCGCGTCAAGACATAAACCAACAGAACATCATATTCGAAAAAACAGATATTTTACTCACAAATGACTCGCTTGCACCAAAACAATAACCCAGGGCGGATAAATGTTGGGCGGTGCAACGAGCGCTCCGCTCTTCATTTAATGTGTGATGCGGAGTAGGAATGGCACGAGCGCTCTTTCCGCGCTTCCGGTGCGCTTGAATGCCGGCGAAATTTTCCTTTGTGCAAACCGGAAATCCTATTTTCTTTCTGTAATTTCAGGCTACAATGTTAAATAGATAAATTCGTTTCATAACAATATCAATAAAACAGTTTCATATGTTTGTGTCTGTATGCCTATAAGTCAAACTTGTTGGTCGTATAATGCCAAAATTTGAGTTTAATTTGAAAGCGTTGAATACCTCCTCCTTCCGCCAAATATCACCTAATAGTCTTTCGCCGTTTCGTTTGCAAAAGCTTAACACTTCTTAACCTCAATTTCTACATATGTTAAAGGGGGATAAATTTTATATAACATAACAAAAAATTAGATTGATATATTTTGATATAGTGGCGTTGTACTGCTTCAAACTTTGCTTCTCGGGTGCAACGCGCCATGGCGATTCGCGCAATGCGTCGCAAATCCGGCAACCGCATGTAAACAAAATTTATTGAGGTTAGTTGTAAGGTTTTTTCTCCGTTTTCCTCTCTAAAACAAAACAAGGTAAATAGTAAAAACTGAGGGGAAACTAATTTTGAAGTCTCGAAGAAACAGAAAGACGTATGAGATGTTTTTTTCAAAATTAAAAAGAAGGATGATGGTGATCAGAAATTAGCATAATTTCACCTAGCACGAGCTGCACACATTTATAAAATACACGTCATCTAGTTATGAAACACGATCTGCTGCCTTTTAGTTTTGCCATGGATGACATGGATGAGATTTTCCTTCGTGTTTTAGACAGTACTTAGTTGTTTTTGTTTTGGAATAACATCGACATTGGCGAGTAGTAGAACGAAAATATAATTCAGTGGTAGAGTCATGGAAGTAATAAGAGAAACCCTTTGAAAGAGATGTTTGTCTACTCCAATTAAACCTCCCGCAAAAAATAGCAACATTTGCCTCTCGGAGACAGCGTACCAGCACAAAGAAACGAGGAAGAAGTGCAAGAAAACAAATCAAGCCGCCATAATTCAGTGACAGCGGCAGTGTCTAATGGACAAACCACATCGCAAGCCCTGACCGAAGTCGAAAACAAGCTACATTTCTAAGCAGAGTCCCAGTCCACTGCATCACACCTTTTTGCTCGGATGCGCTCGTTTCACCGCCCAACTTTTATCCGCCCTGCAATAACCTGAATTACAGCCGTCTTCTCCGGCCAGTCGCTCACTCGCGGGAGAGAAACAGAAGCAACGGGAAAAATTACATTAAAACTTACTGTGAAAGCAAACATAAGGAAATGAATTATAGAAAAACTCACTTTTTAGTTGTTTCCAAAGCATTCTTTTTTCCTTATGATATAAAAAAATAATGAAATAAATAGGCACAAACTTGTTAGCGTGCTTACCTATTTTCGATGTACTGATTACATACGCAGTGCCTACTAAGCGCGCGATAAACGAAGAACTATAGCGCAAGAATGGTTATTCCCTGTCCTCAAGGTACTTCCCAATTCATAGTACCGAAAAGACAAATAAAAGGCCCGATAAAACAAGAATAAACGAGAATTTTGGTCAATACTCTTTCCTCTCCTCTCTCTTGTCCGCCATTTTGTATGTTTTGAAAATGACCATCGCCATGGTGATCATGTTATCGTTGGTGACGTAGACCATTGTTTTCGCTTCTTCCAAAACTGGCATACTCCCGAACTGATAAAGCAAAGTGTAAGTATTCTCTTGATTTGAACGTTCACTGTGAAATATGCGTATATTCGCAATTTTGCGAAACAAAAGAGCTAAAAGGAGAAAACAATAGCGTGCTGCATTCATTGTTTAGTTTGCCACCAACAACATATTAATGAGCTTTGTCGTGCATTCTTGGCAACCAATGGCTGAAGCGCTTTCATAGAATCTCTGCATGATTGCGCGTAATATGACAGATCTACGAACTTTGTTGAACTGGAAGTAAATTTCCCGAGAACTATAGGTATTCTGCGCGTTGTATACAATATACAATATCCCAAGAAAGTTTACAAACTATAGAATTAACGGTAATAGCATTTACAAAGACAAATGTTAAAGCAACTAAATAAATAAATTTAATTTATTAAATGAAAGCCTGTTTTCCATGAATGACATGTTGGAGTTAGAAGTTAACAGTTTCCTAAAGACAGTCAAAGATTTTGATTGTCTTAGATCAGTGGACAAATTGTTCCACAGAACAGCCCCGATGTAGCAGAAGTTATTTCTATAGTAATTGGTTCGTGGCAAGGGAACAGCAAGCTTGTTTTCAGAATCTCTAAGGTTATACGAATTAATTAAATCGCTGCGTAGTATGGATTTTGAAGACATGTAATCAGGTGCAAGGCAATTCAGGGATTTATACACCATCACAGCCTCCCTTGACGACCATGAACAAAGTTTCTTCTGAATTTTCCTCGTTAAAAGGTAATTTTTAAATGCACAAATTGTTCATGCGCAGTCCGTATTTGTAACAGTACATTAAGGCTAGATTTTTGTACGTTAATTGTTATTTCCACCATTGTGTCCTTGTCTTTTAGGAATTATTTAAGCACGATGAAGGGACCCTTTTAGGGTTAATACAGAGGCACCTTAAAACTACAACACCAGTAGCATAATACACGGGACGGTGACTTTTTAAAAGTAGACTATGCGCGATCAAAGAAAGATTTCCAAGACTAAATGACGTAATAAGTAGAGAAGTACGGAACCAGAAAATCAAAGTCAGCTGTGTTTTGTAAGGGTTAGTGGAGGAAGGGAGGGATTCAGCGAACATAGGTAAGTTGACACTTACGCGAATTGCTTGGTTCCATAGAGTACTAAAGTGATGACGTCATAAAAATTTCTGAAATTATGGGATTTGCCAGGATATTCTGAAAGAACAATGTCCAAGAGGCCTACTTGCAAAAAATGACCATTTTGGGGTAAATTGTCTCTGAGATGTTAGCCGGTTATACTCAGAAAACTCCATACAAACCCTTCAAATTTTTTTCTGGGTCGACCCAAAAAAAATTTAGAGGGGTTTGTATGGAGTTTTCTAAGCATAACTGGGCTACGATCTCAGAGACAATTTGCCCCGAAATGCTCATTTTTTGCAAGTAGGCCTCTTGGACGTTTTTCTTTCAGAATATTCTGACGAATTCCATAATTTCAGAAATTTCATTTTTATGACGTCACACTTTAGTACTCTATTATATCCCCTCCATAATTATAGTGTAAAAAGTTTGGCGTTCTGTAAAACGTCTTTGCGAGCTTATTTTTTCGTTGTGCGACAAAAACTGCGAGAAGACCTCAGGTTTTGTTCCATGTCGTTCCTACGCTTAAAGGCCAGTAAGGCATAAATTATTTTCTCATTTGGAAAAGATATACCTTTACATGTTATATAGCAAAAAAATATAGTTCAAGATCTGAAATGATAGTATTTGCTCATGGATGCATTATAGAAACCGCGCTGAAAAGACCTGAAGCACGTACATTAGAGCATTTCCTCTTTCATTTCGAGAAGTTCACTTCTTCCTGGAGGTCGGAAGCTCTTAGTGTAGTTGAAAGAAGACACCATAGTTCAAGGATAACTATAATATGAGTTCAGAAAACAACAGTATCGGTGCCCATGTTTATTAGGTTTATGTACTAAGGGAGTGGAGAGTAGGAGTGAAGGGAGGTGTCTGCCCAAATCATCTCCATCTCTGTATTCTATTTTACTCACACCCTGTCTCTATGTTACAGTTAGTCATATTAAGTATCACTGTTCAAATCCATCATGCTTCGCGGCCCGCTAGTCCCGTTTCATTTTCCTTTTGGTGCGGTTGTGTGGTAATTTTCCGGTAGGTGCAGCTCAGTGAGGAAATATGCCTCTGCTTTTCTATGCTTATGGTTGGTCTTGTTTCTTTAAGTCCTGTTATTCAAATGTCTTCATCCATCCACTGTTTACAGCCTTCTAATTGTTATAATATGTTTAAAAATAGGCAAGGGGTGCCCTTCAGCCTTAGATTTTAAGGTTAACAATGCATTGTGTCATTTAGTTTAAAAGAGTGCTCCGATTCCATTTTCTTTCTTTTAGGAATTATTTCGTATCTTATATTTAAGGATCATGGAAAAGGGATATTTAATGCATTTATTTATATTAGTGATTGATTTAAATCCCTATTTAGAAATCCATAGAAGATGATGTGAGAAATTATACAGTGCATGATGCAGGAAGTGCTGCTTAGAGAAAGAATGCTACTTTGACCTAGTCAAGAGTAGTAGATTGCAACATGAAGAAAGTCAGTTAAAGAAGTGGAGAATGATGGAGATGGACAGGATGATATGGAGCAACAAGAGACTATACACAATAGGAAAAATTTCTGAAGAATTAATTTTTTCTTTTTTCATCGACTGTATAAGTATATTTTTTTCATTGACTGTATATAAATATTTTTTAAAAACAGGTTGTAGCTGCTTTGTACTCTTTTCTGTTTAGTAAACATGTTATTTTTATAACATTTTCTTAAAACAAAACTTTTCCTTTTCATTGAAAGTACATGTATACAAATTAATAACAAATTTTATGTGTTTTATTTTTATTTGCCTGGATGGTTTTCATGCTACTCATTAGCTTCAGCCAAATTTTCAACACACAATTACATTTATATGGCGATTCACAAAAACTAGTTTCGTATAACGACCTCTTCAGTTGATCGTCACAGTATTCAAAATAACATAAACTACTTAGCAATGCATGAAAAATAACCTCAAGTAGTATTAAATGAGGCTATTGGGTTACAACAGTCCTTCGGATGCAGAAGTAGTTCCATTCACTTTTTGAGTTCATTAGATTATCTTATTATTATCCCTGATTTTACTAATAAGAACAGACTTTGTGATTTGTCTTAACCTCGTGTCAAATCCTGCTGTTCTCTTTGTATCTTACATCTTCTTTCTTCTATTTCCATTGCAGCCAGAGCACCTTTAATTTCTGTTCCATCCTCTGGGAACAACTGTAAAATGCAGGACCCCAACCATTTTCTATATCTACTACTATTAACATATCTTGGACTCTAAGATAATAAGATATGATGAGCTCATCAGCGCCTTAAGTTAACAAAATGTTGAAGGCCTTGTCTCATCAGGAGCTCAGAAGGCAATCAAGGAGAAAGGCCAAGGGAGGGGAAGTCAAAAGCACAAAATATATAGCAAAAGGGAGAACTGGTGGGCTTCGGAGACAGAGGCCTGTTTCCACACGTTTCGACGCCGTTATTGTACTATTTGGATGAGCTATACGTGTCATTATGTTGTTTGAAGGTGCTTTTTGCTTACTACAATAATCTGGTACCTTACACTTTGGGACCATAACGCTTTCTGTCCCAGGAGTTCTGTAGGGGCTAGCCATTTTGAATTTCACACTTCAAAGCATTGAGTAAGTACACTTGGATACATGGTTTCCATGAAAATATGGAAATTATTTTACATTGCCTTGTATTGGAAGCAGATTTTTTACCTATTCTTTCCTTTGTTACTTGAACTGCTAACGTTGCAAAGTTGGCAAGAAGATTGTTTGATTGCGCTAGATCTTTTTTTTTAAAAAAGTAACGTTAGGAAAGCGTTCTTTCCACGAGCTTTGCTAACGCAAGTCAGCATTGAGTGACTAACGGCCAAAATGCCTTTTCGGCCCTACACAAATGTGGCTGGAAAAAGTGTACCGAAAACGATTGATTACCTCTGCCTTAAGAAAGGATTTATTACAGATAGATGGACTATGTGCTAGGATATCTAAGTTAAGATATGAATTGTACGATTTGAAAAAAGAGGACTGTTTTGAATTATGTGGCACTTGTGTGGCCTGCAAGGATGAAGGGCAGAGGTTGGAGTTAAGGGAGAAAGAAAAATGGTATGTGGATGAGATGGAGAGGGTAAAAGCGATAGTAGGAACTGTTTTGTACGTTTGGACTAGGACAAGACTGTTAAAAGTGGAATACAAGCAATGGAAGAGTCTTTGAGGTAGAGATTATTTATAGAAGCAAAGAATGAAGAGGCAGGTGAGAGGGGGCCAGGTGATTGTGTCTGAGATTAGAGAGACTTTGAGGCTTTTCACCGGGCTTGTGACGGAACGAGATATGTTGCACGAAAAGGACTAAATAACAAAAATACCGAAGGCAAGGGAGGATGAAGATAGTATGGCGTTCCAGAGGGAGTGCCGTGGGGATTCAACTAATCTACATAATTTCACATCAAGAGGTTTCTTTGAAAGAACGCGAGATACTAAATTGCGGTGATGGCCTTGTACCTAGAAGATATGGTATTACTGGTGCAAGAGAGAGACAAAGAGAGGTGTTGCAACAAACAGAACTTCCTTTATTACAATATTCTCAGTGAATAATTAATTCATGACAATTGATGAGTAACGATACTCCGCCATGCTTAAGGACGCATCAGTGCACTGCAGGCTCCCCTTATAATTAGAATACACCACGTGGCTTTAATTTCACTGTGTTAAAGCTCCGACCGCCGAGACGACTGACTTATCCGGGTTCGCTTGTAACGGCTTGTCAACCAAAACCCGCCCACCTTCGACTCCTTGCACTTTCAGCTAACGCCAAACCGTCTTTCCTCGACTACATGGTGGAAACAGCGGGAGAATTACTACCTTTCGCACCGGTTTCAGCAGAACCGCCTGCTAACCCAGACCCTCCTGCAGAACTTCTCGCAGAACCGGCGCACAACCCGCGGCTGCTAATCAGTTAATTTCTAGGTTCTGGTGCATTTTGCTCGTTCTAAGTTTTAGTTAACCGTTGTACAATACGTTTCGTGTCTTTTCTCCAACGTTTGGGTTATTTGGTTTTCTTGCAAGTTTTCTTACTAGCTTGTTTAGCATATTCAACGCTCCACGTGTCCCTAGGGCATAATTTTCGTTTTTCCTTTGCCTCCTTTTGTTCTGTTGTTCGTACACGTATTTCATTTTAGTTGATCCTTTTTGTTTTAGCTTGTTTGTGTTCCATTCGGCTCCGGGAACCGATTTTGTTTGGAACGAAATATTTTTGTTTGTGTCTTCAGTCCGGGACCGCTCGTGTCTTGGAGCCGGTTATCTTTCGGAAAAAGTAGTTTGGGGTATACGGTCCAAGACCGTTCGGCTCTGGGACCCGGATTTTTCTTTAAAACCAAGTATTAGTGTATACGTCCGGGACCGTTTGTGGTCTGACACCGTTCGGCTCCGGGAGCCGGTTTTGGTCATATACGGTCCGGGACCGTTAAGCTTTGAAGGAGAAACAAGGCGTTGACGTTGTCACCACTCCTCTTACTTATGGCTGCAACGCTCTTCAGAAGCCGGAAACTGTCTATGACCTTAGGAGGCTTCTGCTTACGTCGAGGCCCTGGTTCGAGCAGCCAGGTCATCTACCCACGAAAAGGCAGACTATTACGCAGCCATTTTGGATGAATTAAAAGGAGGATCTAATGCCCTCTCACCCTCTGCTCATAAAAGACCGCTCATGGGCCTATTAGGCGATCCGGTTAGAGCCAAATTGCAAAGGAGTCCTCTGCGTTTCTCAAGACTATCCTGCGTGAAGGGCCTGGGATTCAAGGTCGTAACAGTACCCGCCAGTTTAGGCGCCAACGCCCTTATGTCCACAGTCCGGTTAATTGCTATAGATGTGGCCTACCAGGGCATTTCACCAGGGCTTGTGGCCTCGAATGCGGCCGCGGAAACCCTATAGGCGTTAGCAAATAATGTAAGTGTTGTAAGGCCATGGGACGCTTTTTTTCTTAGTACGTTTTTTGTACCTCTGCAATTTGTAACATTATTTTACACTCTCGCTCGTTTCTCATAAGGACGGAGTCGTTAAACATGCCTTTCTCTATGAGCTTTGTAAAGGGCGGCATTAGTTCGTACGATCAGTATTTTTTCTTCCTTATCCTTTATCCTCCTGGGGTCAACGGAGGATAAAGGGATCCCACCGTTTTTTTCTTCATTTTCTTATTTTTATAGTTTTGTTCTGCGTTTTCCAAGGATTTTTCGCGGTTGCACCACGGGCAGTCCTTGGGCTCCCGAGCCCTGACGTCAAATGGTGTGACAAAAACATGGAACCCTTATCCTTCGTTGGCCCCACCGTATAGGCAGCGCTTGTGAGTAAAGATCCATCCCTCGCTGACCTGGCCCTATTGAGTCTTAGACACCCAGATTATTTCCAAGCGGGCAGTTTACATAATCATGTTGATTTCTGGGAGGATCTCATTTTTTCAACTAGTTGCACCTGTCCTCAAGTTAATTTGCTACAGATAATCCGAGAGGGAGAAACGCTTGATAGTTTCGTACGTCATTTCAAGGGCAACTTTGAAGGAAAACGTTGACTCCCCTGTTCCGCCAATTTCATTTTTCCCGAAATCTCCTTGTTGCCATCAGTTAAGGTGACTCGACCCAGTTATTTTGTGGCGGTACCATCCTACTTTGAAGCTCTCTGGTATCCTTACCTTTAATTTGATCGTAAGTCTAACATATA
Source organism: Porites lobata (assembly GCA_942486035.1). Classification (NCBI taxonomy): domain Eukaryota; kingdom Metazoa; phylum Cnidaria; class Anthozoa; order Scleractinia; family Poritidae; genus Porites; species Porites lobata. The sequence continues at coordinate 81,320 of CALNXK010000383.1, forward strand.
GCATGGATAACATATAGATAAATCTGCAATACAGCATAACATTTTTGGCGATCGGAGTAAAATAAGGACTATAGGAACATTTAGTGGACACCAGGATTGTTTCTCTATTGTTCTTATCCCTTTCGTTCAAATACAAAAACAGCAGTGAATATTTCTTTTATTAGAACACGGTAAACCCAATAGGTTAAAGACATCTTAACGTGGAAGAAGTTCATAAAGGTAAATATACACTGTAAGTACAAGACTATTAAAGTACAAAGGACAACGCCTAAAAAATTTGGTAACAAATCTGTACCTATTGCATAACTACTAAAAATACTTAAAAATAAAAAAGGGACAATAAGAAAAAAATTTAGGGATTAAGTGACCATTTGACAGAGATCAACAGGGCCGTTTTCAAAATGCTTGCAGATTTAGCTGATTTCAAGTTCTGGTGAAGGGAGTTCTACATTTGTGCTCCCCAGTGTGGAAAATCGAACCTGTGTAGCATTCCGTTTGTGGAACACAAGTTATTTCAGTATTCAAGTTACTTCACCTAAGGCGAGATTTGTAGTGTTTGCTTTCGCTGCTCAATGTTGAAACGAGTTCCCTCAGATATCGTGCACGTTTTTGTCTCTAATACTCGCATAAGAAGGCAAAGCCTTATCTTAGGCTATCTTAATTAAGAATTTTAAGATCTTCTGAGATCTCGTTTCATAGCCCAAGGAGGAAACTATGCATGCTGCTCTCGATCTGTTCTGCAATTGTTTTAAGTAATGTTTAAAACACGTGCTGTGAGTGTTTTTAACAGCTTCGAAAACGTTCCCTGAGTATTTAATTTCAATAGGATTGGTAAAAGATGCATTTCTCAGCAACAGCAGCGAAATCGTCACTCAAACTTCATCGCTCCTATTCCAACTCTTTTAATTTGTCAAATGTTGGCGATTTTTTCAGGAGTTGAATTCTAAAGGACTGTTTCTAAGTTCACAAAAAGAAAAAGAAAACCGTTGCCTTGTGTTCCCGTCCCCCTTAAAACGTGAAATCAGGCATTTTCACGTCGTTGTCGCGCAGTGACGGCAAAGAAATGTACAAAAAAGTGTGCTGCACGTGCAAAGTTGTTGTTTTGCTGAATGAATCCATTGCTTATTTGCCGTTCTCGTTGCCGTCGCCGTCGCCGTTGCTTGCGCTCTGTAATATTGCGTGGGAGACGGTATCAAAGGCTTCAGTGAAATCTAAAATTACGGCCGAAGTAGTCAAGCCTAATCAATGTTAACCCTCGGACGTACAAGGAAAGTCATACCCCCATCGTGGTACAAGGAAGGTTGATGGAACCCCTTCCCTAAATGTACATGTACACCTCGCAAACTGTCAACGTATTCACAGGACGAATACCTTTCTTTGATCAACTTTAGGGGCTTTTCATTACGACTGCACCTTTTTCAACGGCTCAGTCATTTGTTGAACATTGGTTAGAATGTACAGTCGAACCTCTATTATCCGGACCTCGATTATTCGGATTTCTCGATTATCCGGACTTTTTCTCTGGTCCTAATTTGGTTATGAATGTTTATATGTCACAATCAAGATCCGTAGCCATATCTTTTATTTTTTAACTACAGCATTGAAAAGTGAAGTCAAATGCGAGGCTTTGTTTGCTTTCAAACAGCAAAAGCAGCGCTTGCACGCGTCGTAACTAATGAAGAACATTCGAATGAGTTCTGAAATTATTATCAGATATTACATCTGATTGCTACAACAGAATGACACAAAAATGTCGTTGCTCACATCTTTGAATTGCGGGCAGCCGTTTGTAAGTCAGGCAATCCAATTTAGAGGTCGGGGGTGGAGAAGGGTGAAATGGCAAATGGCCGCAACGAGAACAATAGCAGTAATTAAGGCTAAGTTCACACTATATCGGCTAGCTTTTCGTGAAGACACAAAAAGTTATCCCCTTTGTGACTCTCCTGTTTAGAGATCGGCGCGACGCAGCTTTGCGCCGAAATCACCGCTCTTATGCGTGAACAGAAGCCCTATCTGGTATGCCCGGGGGGTGTACTCCCTATAATCACCTATATAAGGGGAGGCTCCGCCCGAAAGGAGTACCTTTTTCAGGCTTCAGGTACATGAGAGGGTAGGGATTTTACTCGTTGAAGTATAGGAAAAGGTAGGGAAATCTGTCATTTGGGTCTGTGAAAGGGCCCAACAATGCAAAGGGCTGACAGAAGAATTTTATGGCTTTTTAAAGTCGAGAAAACGTTCTATTTTTGTGATTGGTTGTCATTTAAATCAAAGTGCATTTACATCAGTTAAAAGGGATGCAAAGTTATTAAACAGGTATGTGAAAGGGGTACCATGTGTCAATAGAAGGTATACGAAAGGGATTCTCTTTTACGTGAAAAGTGGTATATAAATGGGGGTTGAACCTTGGAGCGGAGCCTCCCTGTTTAAAAGTTTGTTGAGTACCCCCCCCCACCCCCCCCCCCCCGAGCTGGTATGCTTTTTGTGCCTGCACAAAAGCTCTCCGTTATAGAGTGAGTCTATAGCTTAAGTAGTCATACCCTTATATACGGTTTTTCCTTGTTAAAATCCAAATACTGATCATTTGTTAATTTACAACTTTGTTTGTCGGGATCGCGGACCAGGTGATTTTACTATACGGTATCAGGGCCACTATCAGTGATTCAGGGAATGAATACACCTTAGAACCGAAACCGAAGGAAACCGAAAAGAGGAAGCATATTCTTTTGTCCTGTTTTGTTCTGTTTCGTTTAATTTGTTTTTACATGTTCTTTTTTTTTCACACCAAGATAGCCCAACACATCGCATTTTCGGTATAAAAGACCGACAGATACAATGATACAACACACTCCTGAAAAGTAAATTACAATGAAATTAATTATTGCTTTTCTTTTTTTCCGCGGGTAAGTAGAAATCCTAAAAGAACATCGAAACACCCATTTTTCGTTTTGGGTGACCTGTCACTCTGATCTTTCTTAATACGAAATGTTTTCCTCAGCCTCACTTGTAACAATAAAGGAAAGTCTTCCTCCTTCCCTTCACAAAAATACCATCGCGATTTCCTTCGCTATTGAGCAGTCAAGAGTTATCCTCAGTTTTTGCTTTTGCCGAACCCTGTGGGCAAAATGGCAATAATATTACGCCCATCAGGAACCTTCTTCACAGCCGTTTCCTGCTCTCTCTTAAGAATAATTTTCTGCCTCTCTTTGCTCATATTAAGACGTTTTGGAACTTTATCGATACTTAATTCAGCCCAGTCCGCCATTATTTTCCTCAACAGTTTACCATTTCCTCCCTTGGGAAATATGCGAAGCATCATCTAACATGATTGACATATGTATGGCCCTCGACCAATCCGTTTTCTCTGCAGACTCCCCACTCCCTTTTTCAGATCACGGCTCTGCCGCCAAAACTTTAATCGCACACCGAGACAATACCGCCAGCTACGCAGGCTATGTGGTTTCGGGTGGGTATTCTATCTTGTTTCGGCGTTACACTTCGTTAGATTGTTATTTTGATAAAATCAATATTTGGGATACCTAAATTTAACAATCGCGATTTGAAATTCCCACTTAATTTTTTTAAAAAAATTGCTATAAAATTCGTCGGAATTTATAGTTATGGTCGTGGCTATGGGGTGTGGCTATGGCTATTCAGCGTGTGAAAAAATCGCGAAAGTTACATGTAATTTGGGGCTTCCTAAGTACACAAACCCTGGTCGTGCTAATTGCTTGGCGCCTTTTGTTTGCTTAGAGGCGGAACATGATCGATTTTTTTAATAAGTCAAGTATATTATACTAAAAATGGAGAGTTGCTGTTCTGTCAAAGCCCTTGTTGGTGGAGTTTGCGGACCTAAAGACCATTAAGTGTGACTCTGAAATTGTTCCCTATTGTCTTGCGGTACGGAAGTCAACTGTCACAAGTCTCTATAATTAAAAAAAAATTCCAATTTTTTTGGCAAAGGCCAAACTCTATTTTTTGTCGTAGTGCGAACAGGTTCAGTTTTTTGTTGATGTTTATTGTATTGTAACTAACAACAACGCAGAGTGCCAGGGTGGCTAAGGTAGATTTTGTGACAGTACCATCCTACTCTGAAGCTCTCTGGTATCCCCACCTTTACTTTGATCGTAAGTTTAACATATAGTAAGGATAACATATAGATCAACCAACAATATAGCGTAAAATGTTTGGCAATCGGAGTAAATGTCACGTGGTTATAGTGCCACGCCTCTTTGGGGTCTGAGTCTGCTGTTTTTCGTGAAAATCTCTCGGCTAAATATAGTGCGCATTAGTGCCTTGCGCTGAACAGAGTTTCAAAAAAATCGCAAAGACCCAATGCGAGCAATTCAGCGGTTTGCAAATTTAGGTCATAATTTGTGTGAAAATGATAAGCAAACTTTACACGATTATATATAAGAAACTATGAGATTTGTCCTTTTAATTTAGGGATCTTTATAACAGATGGGTCCTTGCAAGTCAGAAAAGCCTTAGGGCCTTGTAAATGCGCGCGATTTCGAGCAATGCAAACGTATAGAAATTATAGTTTTATCTATTTGTTGACGTTTGTCAGCGTTTGAGAATCCTTCTCGAGAAAAAAACATTTTCTTAAAAATTCGTAGTTTTTTTTCCTTCAAATAGCCACATATGATTAATTAACTACTCAGATTCTGAATTTCATGGTCGTTGAAAAACTGTGCCAGTGTCTTCTAGAAGCCCAGACTTGAGTAAACATTGAAGATTTTTAGCGTTTTGACTGAGTTTGTGCTTTGGGAGTTTTCTATTGTTTCTATAGTCTCTCATGATACAGCATTCTTGTTCAGTACGTGTGCAATGACCGCGCTTGGCTGACTTCCGAATGCTCACCGAGAAAAGTGCGCTGATCGCAGTCCTTACGGGCGCTATCGCGCCCATATTGCCACCGTATACTATATCTCTAGGCCCCCTCTATCACAAAATCCTCAGTCCGCCCCTTTTGAAGTACAAACTAGGTTTAGCAAAGATGAAGCAAGCAAGTAAGAAGACGCAAAAATTACTAATTTGCAAAATGAGCTCTAATACGGCCAATAAAATGAGAGGCGCCCAGACTCTTTGAAATATTAATCATTTTATTGGTGGATACAATTTGTTTCGGACGAGAGGGACATATTTGCTAAATAAAGGTAAAAAAACGCCATTTCGCAAAATTGTAATTCTGGAAAAATTACTACTTTGCGAAATGAGTTCTAGTACGGTCAAATGAGAAGAAGTCCCCAGACTGTTCGAAACATTTATCATTTTATTGGTGGACACAATTTGTATCAGACGAAAAGGACATATTTGCTAAATAAAGCTGAAAAAACGCCATTTCGTAAGATAGTAATTGTATTGAAATTACTACTTTGCGAAAAAGGTAAAACTCCGTCATTTTTCGTTAACTATTACTTCCAAACACATTGTCAATGTTATCTTAAACTGTGTTTAAGTTAATAAGCATTTTTTCTCCCTCTCCCATATATTACGTTTTGTTTCGTTTCGTTTCGCAAAATAGAATAAGCCCTTCAAAGATGACCGCTGAAGGTCAAATATCTGCATTTTTTTACAGATTTTGTAAGGCTCTCGCGTCGCTATTAATAATTTTCCGAAAGAAATTTTTTCAGGAATATGTAGACCATCCTTCTAACATTCAACCACCATCAGCTTAATCGATTTAAAGGTTTTGCACATGGTGAAAATTATGTTTTTTTACACATTACTTTTACTGAAGTAAATTGTATACGTTCGAAATCAAATTACTTCAAAGCCGGATCCGGACCTTGAAATAAGGAGGGGGGGGGGGGGCGGACATCTAGACCCTTAGATAAGGCGGAGGGCTGTCTCCAAAAAAAAATTTTCTGTCCTTCAGGCCTCAGTTTCGTCTAAAACTAAGAGAGGGCCCCTCGCCTGGATCGGCCACTGTATTTTGTATGCAAAGAACAGGGCGGTATCTCCTCAAATCATTTAAACAGACATTTAGAAGTTGTAAAAAAGGCTGTGCTGTTTTAAATTCGGTTGCGTAATCGGATTTTGCACGCAAGGCTTTCAAAACCATGTCATAATTGAGCACCTCAAATGACGATATTAACGGATTTCGGTTGGTTGCATTATCTTTCAAACAAAAGGATATTTTACTGGAAAAAACCTATAAAGTGATTTTAGTTAGACCCAAGCCTATCTAATTATTCTCGCTTCCTCCCAAACCACCCCCGCCGGAAGCGGAAATGAGTGTCATGCTACTTCTCTATGAAATATGCAGGAAATATTATGAAGTCCAAGGGGCCTTATGTGGAGATAACTTATTTAGGATTTTTAAGACTTCCACTGCCGTAGTATGTTGCTGGAGTTATGTATATCCCTTTGGTAACGCCTAGGCAAAGGTAGGACCGATCGAGGTAAAATAATTGTTTAGGATTTTGTCGAAGGGTTCAGTAACTGGTTTATTGTTCACTCTCAGTTCATGTATGGCATTACTCTTCTATTCAGTCAATTTACAGTCCGTGCTCTGGTAAATAGATTTCCAAATTCCGTTTGGATTACCGATGTTGTTTTCAAACTTAAGATTTTTAAAAATCGGGTTTTCTTTTTTTGGTCACATCGTTTCCCTTCTTGTGAAACGTTTCCCATTTTCGCGGGCCTTTACTTGTCACCACTAATTTCTTTAACCTGTCACGGTTAGTTCTGAAATTTCTTTCCTGGGATAAATAGGAGCTTGCGATCGGTTGAAAACTGATAACTGATGATCAGCGGAGGTCTGAAAAAACTGCGTCCGCTCCATGAGTTAAGCTCTGAGCCCGCCATACGGTCAAATGATACTGGTCAGTGGACACCCTATTTTGACTGCTGTCATTTGACCATAACATGGATATTCATATGCATACCTTAGATTCTTATAATCCTGAACAAAAGTCCTTGGGAGTGTGAAGTAGTATTCGTAATTTTCTCTCATTTCTGGATGTCCTTATAAAACAGTGCAACCTTTTGAAAAGAGCTTGCAATTCGCCCTCCTCACCAATTATCAGTGTTTGGCATGGATCAAGATATAAACCTGGCATGGAGGTTGAAGATGCTAAAAGAATGGTGCGTGATGCAATTGGTGCAAGAATATTTAATGACATGGTATCATTGGAACGTAAAAGTTCCAATGGTATCAGTTCTCCCTTCCCACCACCCTATGCAAAATTGAGACTCGAGAAAAATTCTGTTTTTTGTGGGTTGGAGGGAGGGGTTGGGCATGTATGATAAGGAACAAAGCACCACAAATGCAAGTGTGACCTAAGACTTTTGTCCATGATTCTAGTTAATCAGTGTGACATTTTACGTCTGCTTACACCAAGGTGCGGACGTACCGACGGACGGGCGATTATTTCATAACCAAAATTTTTGAATGCATAGATCAGTACCCACTGCGGGCTATGAAATATGAATCACACATCATAGCAACACCGTATTAACCACTATGCCAAATTTGAAAACTTCGCGTAATTTTTGGAAACTACGCTGTTTTAATTAATTGTAATCAAATGACTGAATAAAGTCGTTCTTTTCTTGCATCGTGAGATATCTTTTTTCTTTGGAAAATAATTAACTTAACCAGGGTTAGGGCTTTCCACAAGTTGCTCGGAAACTTTTTGGCAACTTCTTGTATTTCCAGCATTTTTTTCGAGCAACTCTTTGCATTCTGAGCGATTTCTCTAGTTATCTTCTAATTCTGAGATATCGGAGCAGTTGTTAGTGCTTAAATTAGCCTTTCTTCGATATTTCACAATGTTTTAGTAGACAATTTATGAATTTCCTGTAAAAAAGGAGCCAAATCCTTCCCTCCTCTGGGGCCTATCATGGACGCCAGATAAAAGAAGTCGGGCTGCTAGGTCAGCAGTTTTTAGAGAAAATTCAAAATGGTGGACGAAGATTCTCCTGATTCTCACTCGAATGACTTGAGTATCTCGGAAGAAGAAGGTCATTGAACAATTTTATTGGCTCATTACATTTCTTGGTTTTAATTGAGGACCAAGTTATTTAGGCTCGCTGGTTACACCGTAAAATTGCTTAGAAATCTTATTTTTGTTGTACAATTTACATATTTTAGCACCACACCGAAAAAAGGTTCTGTTTTGTTAGCAACTTTTAAGCAGAGAAAGCAACTTTTGAGCATTTTGTAGAGAAATTAAAGGAAAAAATTTTTCGAAAATCTCAAGCAACTTATGAAAAGCCCTAACTAGGGTTATAGAGCGACAATAGAATTGAAAAATTAAAATGTAATCGTTTTTAGTGAATGACACAACTTGTTGGTAAATATTCTATATGTTTTCTATTGTATCACGTTTGTTTTCTCACTAAACGAAAGGCTTTCGTTTCGACGGAGATGCCGCAAATTCAGATTTAGAATCCTTTTTACTTCTTGATGAAGCTGATAGGTAAGTTGCTTTGCCAAAAAATCTAGCTCCTCTCATAGACGAAAATTTGTTTACATGCTTTCCTCAATTACATACTCTTATCCTTCTCTGGTCAAGCTATTAAAAAAACAATTCTTAATATTTAAAGGGCATAACATTACTAATTGCTTTCTTTTATATAATCAAACGAAAGCACAAATTTTACTATTTTTGTGCTCTAGCCACAGCAAATACTTGTACTAAGATGTTGACAAATGTGTTAGAAAATCATGAAAAGCTAAAAAGATACACACACGCTAAGGTTATTCATCCTCGCTCGTCTCCCCAATTTCCCAGCTACCATTAGAGATCTTCAGATCCTTTTAAGAGATTCCCATGAAATAACAGTCAAGATGCGCGATTTACTTACAAGAAGTATAATGATGACAGATTTGAAAATATCCCAGGCAGAAGCTCATTGATCCTGTTGTCAGACAAAAGCCTACAGGAAATAAATGCAATAGTTTACGAATAGCAGCGAATGGGCAATACGACTCATCACACTAATAACATTCGACCAACTGTTCAAAACCCTATTTGTACTTCACTGTAAGGGACAAACCAAGCTTTACACACGTTAGATTTGAAGTCATTTCCCCTTTATTCTCTGTAGAATTGAACATAAATATGGGTTTAATTAAACTCATATTAGCTTATCAACCAACAAATCTGGAAATTGACTAGATGCGTTTGCTTAAAAGGATGCTAACAAGGGGATTCATCCTTATCTGATCTACACAGATAAGGTACGGTAAAACGTGCAGCTTGTTTCTAAACATTAAATGCTGCGAAACGAGTTCAATGGTGGTTTAGCGCGTTATACCGCGAAAGTAGTGATTAGTGAGCATTGAGTAGTTTTTTTTTTCCAATAAAATCTGTACGTGTTGGGCGTTTTACCGACCCAGGGCGAACTTCTTTTGCAGCGAGTGACGTAACTCCCGCTTATGGCGTGATTCCCTTTTCTATATGCAATCAGAAGTCAGTATTCACGCAATTTCTAACAACCTGATTATTGCAACACAGGCTTGAACGTGGATGATAAAAAGCAAAACATGCACTTTCCTACTCATTTTGCAGCATATTGTTGCAAAACATAGCGCTCGTTTTTGCTGCAAGAGACGGCTTCTTTTGCATAAACACGTTTAACTTAACCGAAGAAACCTCTTATGTGGCTTTCCTCAATCACACGACCTCAAGTAGGAGATGCTCACTATATGCTGGACAAGGGATTGCTGACCTAATAAAACTGAGCGTGAAAGATTTCAAAGAATCTTTTCCTTCTTTATTATAAAATAGAGGAAATGTTATTGAGGCAGTAAGTAACTCAACGATTTTTTGACTAGGAGTTTCAAGATGAAAGTGATTGTCGGCCTCAAATAGTTTAAAACCTGAGTCTAATGGGTTTACCAATGGAAAATGATTTTTTGGCCACCACGTCAAAACAGATTATGAAGCCGGAATCAAAATTTGGCACACAAAAGAACATTTTGTCGTTGACATTTCGAAGTATAATTATTGAGCAAATACATCATTTTAAATGCCCAAATGTAATTTTGAATTACTAAGAACTTTTATTTTATAGGGAAATTCGTTATATCGCGCTGTGCGGTTTGAAACTTCGATGGAAGTTTGGGTTTTTCTGTTCCGTCATTCATCTTAGCGGACCTCTTAGAAAACGCATGTTTACTTGTGATTGGTGTATTTCGATCCACTTTGTTTCTTTCTGTGTTTCAAGGTTCGCTGCTTGTGATCGCCCTGTTTCGGGCAATGACGACTAGTTTTCTTCGAAGCTTTTTATGATCTTTTTTATTCTTGTCTCTTGCAAGAATAAAGCAATGTCTGCCTCCTGCCTTCAACAAAAATTCCACTCATCATCGCGATTTCTTCGCTGTTCTTGATCATTTTAGCGGTCATTCTCAATCTTGCTTTTTGTGGGCCAAGCTGGGCGAGTGCGTTGCATTGTGATTTGCATTAACTCCACCCCCACTCAAATGATTGAAGGAACAGAAAAACCCATTCGAAGTTTGCAAACACGCAGCGCGATACAACGAATTTGGCTATAAACGTTTGGTGCATTCATTTCAAACGTAGAAAGAAATACAGGGTGTCCCCAAAAGTTCGTTCCTCTTCTTTATAAGTCTGTATTTCAGTACGATTGGAATTGGTAAGCAAATCAATGAAACAAAATTTGTCTTTCATTCTGATTCACCATTTTCATACTTGTTGTGCCAATTTTTTGACTCGAATATTCGATTTGTGCACTTCCGCGTCAAAGGTGTGCGTGTGCGAGTAAATTTTCCAGCCACATATTTTTTGTATTCTATAGCCCGAATTGCTCGAACTCCTTCCTTGTTTTTTTGTGAAAATCACAAAAGATAAATCCCCTTAACGGATTTACTGGCTTATCGGTCGTAGAAACTGCTAAAAAACTGGGAAAATCCGAATGTTGGATGGTAAAATGATCATATAGGAATGAAGGTTTTGAAGGCAAGAAATGAAGGGGAAGACCAAAACTCCCGCATAAAGCAGCTAAACATTTTTAAAGGAGGCTAGATATAAAAAACGAGACTTAACGAGAAAGCTCTCACATTAGTTAACCAGCCAAGTCCAGAAAGGGTCATGAAAAGCTGTTTAAAATTAGAGGCCCCTGCGTTGGTTAAAAAAACCTCTGCTTAGTCTGCCAAGTAACGCCCAGCTCGTCTCAAATTTGTAGAGAAGTACAAAATCTTGCTGTGGAAGGAGGCCGGAATGAATATCTTTTTTGGATAAATGCCCAAAATATATTTTTTCCAGCTACCTAAACTAAACAAATATTTTTTGGGGGTTGAACTAGCCCTTGCGCAACGGGTGATAGAAAAGCTCAAAATGGATCATCTGTGGGTCCACAAGCTTACAGAATGTGATAAAAAACAAAAAGGGCATGCCAGTAACTGAAATTCTGAATACATGTACTCAATAGAGAAATAAACATCTTCCAGCAATTTCATGCAAAAATGAAGTTTTGATCAAAAGTTATGGTGCATGAATTTAGAGGAACGAACTTTTGGGACACCCTGTATATATGCACTCGTTATCTGACACGCCAATTTATTTATCCAAGCAAAGCAAAATCGCTACTAATTCGCTAATTGTATTCATTTTCAATGTTACGTGACCATTTAGTTTTACGTTTGGGCGCCAGAAGACCTCAAGATTTACCCTGGAGGATTGTTACCCCCTCATCTCTCCAACCATTACCCTGGTGGATTACCAACCCCGACACAAAGTGACGTGTCGTCCCCTTTTAGAGTACTTTATTCCTTACGCCTTTTCCCCACAATTATTCTGGTTCAGTTGTTTGCTTCCATAGTAAGGGTTATGGATTAGGAACATTAATGGCAAAGAACTATACAAAAAAAAAAACAATTCACTCGCCGCTACTTCTGAGCCAAAGCTGCGAGCGATTCAAAGGGATTTCTCGTTATATTATAATCGTAAACCAACCAACTGCGCAGCCTTCTATCTTTCATCCGACAAAATTGGGTATTATTATTACACTTTATATGCACTGTCTCGCTGACGCACGTTAGCAACAAGTCAGAATAACAAGGGTACCTTGTGCCAAAGACGAAGTCAAAAATGAAAAATTGGTGTTGTGAGCTTCCATAGAAGGGGAAACTATTGAGCAGTACCTCAATCTGGTACGTGTAAGTACACGCATTTGGCACTATTGGGGCTAATTATAATTAAGAGCGATTCTCTGTAACAACCAAGCAACGTGGGAAACGAAACATTTTGACCCCCCTAAAATTTTGCATGCAATTAAATGTTGTGCGGGGTGTGCAAAACTGCACTTTGTGAAGGTTGCCAGTTTATTGTTGACATGTTAACGCTGTATGTTTGTTGGTGGCACCAAACCTAATATTTCACGCTAAAACTTTTCTTAAAAGTGCAAAATGTGAAGTTCTGTTTCTGCAGCCCATGAAAACGATACGACTAATGGTAGATTTAACACCATCATTCTAGTTTATGTTCATGTACCTCGCTTTTAATTATCCAAATTAAACGAAAATGGTCCATCAACTACATAGAGATTCGGCCAATACAGTTATTGAGTAAAGTAAAGATTTTCTTTCCTTAAATTCTCTAAAAGCAAGTTAACACTAAGCAGGCAGTTTGCACGGATGTTCTAGTTACTACATGTAACTCTGTAAAAATCTCTCCGGGGTGGGGTCTGTTGTTTCTATGGGCAGTTCCAGGTTTGGCCTAGGTCTTTGTCATAACACGCATACTGCTTTACTAAGACTGTTAAAAGAAGACCCAAATGAAACATCGTTTAATATTTTTTGCTTCCTTAATTTAATTTCGTTCTTTATAAAAAAAGGCGGAAAATATCGATAATACTATTAAGGACCTGAAAGTGTTTTATGTGCGAATCGCAGGGAATCATTGCCATGAAATGTGGCCATGATATTTGGAATAGTCAACGAAACACAAAAAAATGTAAAAAGTACACTCAGTAAGGAAAATTAACACAGTCATGTTACCCACCAGCACCAAATCAACTGTATTTTAAAACTATTTGGGAAGGAGTTTACTCACAATTCCCACAAGGAAGCGAGATTAACCGCCGCCTTGTTACCTCAGTTGGGAGAGCGCCGGTCTGCCGAGCGGGAGGTCGCGGGTTCTAACCCACGCCTAGACCAACACTAAATCAGGCACTCACATTTTGCTGTCTCGACCGTACACCTCTCGGTACCAAACGCACAGTTTCCGAAGAGGGGCTACCTCATGGGCAGCTGTTCAAGGCTTCTCTGACTCGCAGATTATGCTCTTTAGGCGATGGAAATCCAATGCTTTCATGAAGTACATTATAACCCCTTCGCTTCCATATATGGACTACCTGTCACCGTCTCAGTGAAAGACTTACTCTCATCCCTTAGATTCAGTTTTCACATGCAATTTTTTGCGCACGTGATTTTCTCATTACGGACTCCTCAAATCTGTTTACTATCTTTAGTTTATAACTAGTTTGCGCAGGTGCCAATCTCATTTTTCTTAGTGTATTACCTTATGTTTACAATGTATTCAAGTAGGGAACAATGTTGTCACTTCCCCTTCGCCTGGTAATTTAGTTTTTCTAATGTACAATGAGTTCGGGCAAGGGCCGATCTCGTTTATTAAACTTCTATTTTACCCTGTGGGCTAATTAGTTACCTTTTTACTTAGTTTAGACTTTAATATATGCAACGAGGCTGAGAAGGGGCCAATCTCATTGCTTCAAGCCTTTCAGTCATTTTACTTCGTGTAGTTTAATTCTGTTTACTATCTTTAGTTTATAATGAGTTTGCGCAGAGGCCAATCTCCATTTTACTTAGTATACTACCTAACGTTAACAATATGTTACAGTAAGGAGCAATGTTTTCGCTTTCACTGTTATGTCTCGTAGTTTAGTTTCTCTAGTGTACAATGAGTTCGAGCAGGAGCCTTTCTCCTTTATTGAACTTTTAGTTTACGCTGTTGGGTTGCTTACATTTACTTTTTACCTAGTTTTTGCTTAGGATATTCAATACGCAGTGAGGCTGAGCAGGGACCAATCTCATTACTTCTCTCCTTCGATTGACTTGAACTATGTTTACACATATTTAGACCCTAGGTTAGCCTTTCTCTGGGCCCTGCACTGGCTTCGGATGGGGTCGCCCTTCTCTTTCAGGCAACAAAGGTGACGGTTTTCACCCTCACCTTTGATGAGAACAAAGTTGTTTTAAGGGTTAGGTCATCCTTAGGGATGACTGATTGGCAAATGAATTTTGTTCAATTTATTTAACAAATAAACGGCTACGGCGAAGATTTTGCCATAAACGTGGTCTCTTTTTGTTTCCCACTTCCTCTTTTAGCATCAAAACGAGATTAGCCAATGTCGGGCTTATAGGCGGCTGTAGCAATAACATGAGGCACAAAATACCGCAAAAAACCCCTCACATTTACGGGGTACGTACTCAAAACACCTTCAGTCAAATACAAGTCGTATATGACATGTGAAGTTTTGAGTCAAATCGATATATAGTTCCACTTTCGGTGGCATTAGTAATTACACCTTCATCAAACTCTGTAATTCTGACATCAATCGTGCTTGCTGAATGAGCGAAGACACAGAATGTAGGAGAAGCGTATGCACAATTTTAATGATCAAAACTTGGCAACATACAGATACAAACGAAAGCAAAACTCTGGGTCACATTCAGAACAACTATTAATAAGCTCTTGGATTCTTAGTCAAAAACACTTTGTACAAGTGAGTAACGTGCTTTGCTCTAACGCTCTGCATTTTCTCTTCATCGCTCATTTGCCCATTCGCAAAACATACCTCCACCTTCCCAGGCTATGAGAAGAAATTGTGTGGAAATTCTCAAAGTATAAATTTAGTCGTCCTAGTCTTTTATACCCCTATCCGTAATTAAGACCCCCAAAGGGAGTGTGTTGAAATAAACAGTAAGAAATACTAAAATGAAAAGCCAGTCTTTAAACGGCAGATGCAAACTTTACCGCTGGAATGAGAAAACAAGCTTTCTCGAAACACGCAACGCTTTCTGAGTTAAACTGGATTAGTAATTAACGTTAATAAACATTAAGAAACAGTGTTTTGTCCACTTACAATGCTTTCAAGGAAAAGAGATTTGAAAATATCCCTAGCGGAAGCTTCTCAATCTTGTTGCCCTCTAAATTCCTGCAGGAAAATAAATGAAGGTAGTGTGCATCAGAGAAACGAAAATCATATGATCTTATTACCTTATAGACTGTCAACCTTCAAGGAATAAGCGTTGTAACTTTCAGTAATCAGTTTAGCCCCCCAAGCAGACATTCTTAGGTATTCGTCACGCGTCCCTGCTCCACCAACGTCAGCTGAAACAACCGATTACAAACGTATACTAAATATATATTTCCATGCTCTTACCGTTCGTGGGCATCGTACAACAACAGGGTCAGCGGAACGCCATGTGTGAGAATTCAAGGATAAATTGAGCAGGAATACAGGAGAGTTTGTAAACAAAATTGGACAGGTTGTTACTTACGCACAAGGTTACGTTCGCCGCTTTAGTTACGCCACCCAGGGAACTACATATGAACAAACAGTCTAGACTACGATTCAATGAGCTAAGAGCCAAAAGTTATAAACAATACTACGTTAAGCGAAAGTGTAAAGGAAAACACAAAAACGCTTTTGGTCCTACTTAAGCTCTTAAACAAAGTCGGATCTGTTCTAGCAAACGTCACATAAAACAACCAGGTTTTTGCTACGGACAAGGACAAAGTTAAGTCTTTCAACCGCTTCTTTTTCTCCACCTTCAGCAAAGCGGACGTTACTTGAACATCCCTCTCAACATCTCAAACTTCTGACTCTACTTTATCAAACAGCTTTGAGTTTTCTATAGATGAGGCATCGTCTGTTCTCGAGAAAGTGAATCCACATAAAGAAAGAACCATGGCCAGACAAACTCTCGTCATCTATTTGGAAGGAATGTGCTGACGAACTACAGTCTCAGTCAAAATTATTGCCACATATTATTGTCTTCTCTCCATCCCAATAATGGTGCATAAACTTGGTGAGTTAACTACGATGTAGTCGTAGTGTGTTGGTGGCCCTCATAGTGATTTGCTACTATATCTACAGCCGTGAACTGATTTATTTTGAGATTTCAGCGTTAATGTAAAGAGAACCATAGCACTAAAAATGTCCAGTTCGCATAAATATTTTTCTGGAGTGCAGTATTGTAAAAATAAAATGAGCTGAATGTGCAACAAAGCTTTTGAAGTGAACGATGGATAGCGTCACAAAAGCACGTGCGTACTATCTTTGTAAAATTCAAGGCTTCCTCGATACGGAAAGTCGTTCAAATGTCCCAAATTTCCAGAGGAAGCGTGTGGAAAATGGAAAAGAGGGCCTTTTTCGCCACAAAGTGTGAGTAACACAGCCGAGAAGAAGTGGAAGACAGCTTGAAAGAGAGATTAAATGATTTCCAGAGAAATACTCCGACTTTAACTCTCGTAAATAAACAACATATTATAAGTTGTTTACAATATATGTCAATTCGGCTTTAAGTACCAAATGATGACATCGGGTGTAATTCTTTACACCAAATACACACCTTCGCAAATAGCGCTTAAAGAAACAAGTGTGCCATCAATGTTGGAGCAGACACGCCAACGATGTATATTATGAAACGAGGCCAGGAAAAAGTTATCCTCAAAGTGCACAGGGGCCACCATGCTCAATTCAACTAAGATATCCTTTTCTTTAAGCGAAAAACCATGTCACCATGCTCATAGTCTGAATTACTTGTAGGTACATGTACCAAAGCGCATTAAACATGGACCAACATGAGCCGAACACTAGGGAGGTGTTAGGGAAAGCCTTTGAAAAGCCTCAAAGTCATCCTTAAGTTATCCCAGTTTGTCTTGGCAATAATCCCTTGTCGTGATTCACCAATTACCTCCAGGAACGCCAAAAGTGCTGCATCATTGACTGCATTTCCTCAAAGAATCTTGCGGTTACGCCCGGTACGGTGTGCCTCAAAGAAATATTCATCTGCATCTTTCTTTTTTTCTAGTATATATCAATGATCTTCCCAGTATTACTCGCAACACTTTTGCTCTCTTTGAGTGCAGTCGTCCTTTTCTTGTATCGTACAATGTCTTTTTTCTTTGGAAATTAATTAACTTAACCAGGGTTAGGGCTTTCCACAAGTTAGTCGGCAACGTTTTGGCAACTTCTCGTATTTCGAGCAACTTCAAGTTTTGCATTCTGAGCAATTTCTCTTGTTATCTTCTAATCCGAGATATCGGAGCAGTTTTTAATGCTTAAATTGGTCTTTCTTCCATATTTCACAATGTTTTAGTAGACAATTTATGAATTTCCTGTAAAAAAAAGGCAAATCTCCCCGGGGCAGATCATGGGCGCAAGATAAAAGAAGTCGACCTGCTAGGTCAGCGGTTTTTAGAGAAAATTCAAAAGGGTGGACGAAGATTCTGTTGATTCTCACTTAACTGACTTGAGTATCTCGGGTAAAGAATGTCATTGAACAATTTATTGGCTCATTACATTTCTTGGTTTTAATTGGGGACAAAGTTGTTTAGAAACGCTGGTTACACCAAAAAATTGGACAAAAATGCTTCGAAATCTTAGCTTTTGTTGTACAATTTGCATGTTTTAGCACCAGACCAAAGAAGGTTTTGTATTTCCGAGCAACTTTTGAGCAGCTTTCGTTATAAAAAGCATCTTTTGATTGTTTTTTTTTTCAGCAACTTTTGAGCATTTTTTTTTTTTTTTGAGAAATTAAAGGACACTTTTTGGAAAATCTCGAGCAACTTGTGGAAATCCCTAACCAAGGTTATAGCGCGAGAATGGAATTGAAAAATTAAAATGCAATCGTTTTTAGTGAATGACAACAACTTGTGGGTAAATATTCTATATGTTTTTTATTGTATCATGCTTGTTTTCTCACTAAACGAAAAGCTTTCCTTTCGATGGAGATGCCGCAAATTCAGATTTAGAATCATTTTTACTTCTTAATTGAACTGATATGTAATTTGCTATGCAAGAAAACCTAGCTTCTCTCATAGGCGAAAATTTGTTTACATGCTTTTCTCATTTACATGCGCTTATCATTCTCTGATCAAGCTATTAAAAAAAAATTTCTTAATATTTAAAGGGAATAACGTTACAAATTGCTTTCTTTTTTATAATCAAACAAAAGCGCAAATGTTACCATTACTGTTATTTAAGACGTAATAGTGCCCCAGCCACAGCGAATAATCGTACTAAAATGCTGCCAAAATGTTTTAAAAAATCTTGAAAAGCTAGAAAGATACATACACACTAAGGTTATTCATCCTCTCTCGTCGCCCCAATTTCTCAGCTACCATGAGAGGTCTTCAGATCCTCTTACGAGATTCGCATGAAATAACAGTCAAGACAAAGAAATGCGCGATTTACTTACAAGTAGTATAACGATGACAGATTTGAAAATATCCCAGGCAGAAGCTCATTGATCTTGTTGTTCGTCAAAATCCTACAGGAAATAAATGCATTCATCGATTTCAATTTGTGAATAATTTACGATAGCGAGTGGGCAATACGACTCATCACACAGTCACTACCAAGACTTGACCAACAGTTCGAAAACCTATTTGTACTTCACTGTAAAGGGCAAACCGGGCTTTATACATGTTAGATTTGAAAGCTATTTCAACTTTATCCTCTACAGAGTTGAATATAAATATGGGTTTAATTAAACTCGTATTAGCTAATCAACCAACAAATCTGGAAATTGACTAGATGTGTTTGCTGAAAAGGATGCTAACAAGGGGATTCATCCCTATCTGATCTATACAGATAAGGTACGGTAAAACGTGCAGCTTGTTTCTAAACATTAAATGCTGCAAAACGAGTTCAATGGAGGTGTTGCGCGTTATACTGCGAAAGTAGTGATTAGTGAGTATTGAGTAGTTTTTCTTTTTTTTGCAATAAAATCTGTACGTGTTGCACGTTTTACCGACTTAGGACGAACTTCTTTTGCAGCGAGTGACGTAACTCCCGCTAATGGCGTGATTCCTGCGTAATTTTGTTCAATCAGAAGTCTGAATTCACGCAATTTCCAACAACCTGATTATTGCAAGACAGGCTTGAACGTGAGTGATGAAAATCAAAACACCACTTCCCTACTCCTTTTGCAGCATATTGTTGCAAACCAAGGCGCACTTTTTTGCTGCAAGGGACATCTTTTGCATGACTTTTCAAGCAACAAGAACTGACGTTTTTGGTTTAGAATACGTTTAACTTAACTGAAGAAAACTCTTATGTAGCTTTCCTCAATCACACAGCCTGAAGTAGGAGATGTTCACTATATGCTGGACAAGGTATTGGTGACCTTATAAAACTGGGCGTCAAAGATTTCAAAGAATCTTTTCCTTCTTTATTATAAAATAGAGGAAATGTTATTGAGGCAGTAAGTAACTCAACGATTTTTTGACTTGAAGTTTCAAGATGAAATTGATTGCCGGCCTCCAATACTTTAAAACCTGGGTCTAATGGGTTTACTAATGGAAAGTGATTTACTGGCTACAACTTCGGAACAGATTATGGAGCCGGAATCAAAATTTGACACACGAAAGAACTTATTGTCGTTAACATTTCAAAGTATAAATATTGTGTTAATAGATCACGTGATATGTCATATGACCATTTTTCTAAAAATCTCAAAACTGACAAAACTAGTGGTGGGTTTAAGAAAAGAAGTCAAGCAGTATCATTTTTTTCATTCATATTAATAAATTTCTATCATTTCACGTTTGGAATGACAGTCTATTGCATTTACATAAAAAAAACTGAGCAAAAACATCATTTTAAATACCCAAATTTAATTTGAATTACTAAAAACTTTTATTTTAAACGGTTGGTGCATTCATTCCAAACGTAGAAAGAAATATATATGCACTCGTTATCTGAAACGCCAATTTATTTATTCAAACAAATCAAAATCGCTACTAATTCGCTAATTTTATTCATTTTCAATCTCACGTGACCATTTTTTTTAACATTTACTGAATTTAGACACCAGAAGACCTCGACATTTACCGTCTCACGGCCGCGCCCAACTATCTGAACGCCTGTAAGAGGCTACTTAAATACGTTTAAGGTTAAAAAAGCCTTTGAGGCGTTAATACCGGAAGATATTGACTTACTCATAAAAACTAATTTTCTTTGACTGGTGAGGCAAAACCTTAAGACGTTAATGCATTCCTCACGCCCTTTAGCCTGTCCGTTGAACAAATAAGAAAAAGTGTTTGACCAATGATTCGTGCAAAGATTGTTCGTAGCTAATTTATAGAGCTTTAAATTAAAGTCAATGTGATAACCATAGACCCGCCTTAAATCCCTGTGAAGAGGAATAAACCAGTTCACCTCCGGTCATGGGTCACTTCCTACACGTGATATTATCCTGTCGCGTGAGTGGGCTCAGCCAATCATGTAAGCTGTCACATGCACACTGAAGAACAGAGTGACATTCATAATTTCGTGCTTAGCGAGCACAAAACATTTCTCTATTATTGCGCTTTCTTTGAGAACTACGGTCAAATCCCCCTTCCCCCCAACCTCTCTCTCTGCTGTTTTATTTCTCTCTACTGGTGCTGCCTTTGTTCAGTGTTAATGTTTTCTCGTTAACTATTTGATAGGCTCTAAGTAACACAAAACTCTGTATTATTTCTCTCGGTGACTTTTGTATTTCTAGGAACGTTCGTACATGTATCCTACCAGTCTTGTAGTGTTTGGTGTAGGCTCGAAGATCTTAACAAATCTTACATTGTGACTTTCTTCAAACAGTATTATAGCAATAGTTTCTGTTTAACTGTATCAAGGTTTTTGTAGTCGAATAAACAAATTCTGGGATAAAGTGTTCCCATACAAGTCACCCTTTCCCCCACAGACTCCTATTATTTTTAACCCAGGGAATTGGACCCCTATGAAGCTTTCACTTCTCCATAAATTGGTAAGATTATCACCCCCTAGAGAGGATTATCAGCTCTCACTCACTAACTTGAGGGATTATAACCCCCTAGAGAGGATAATCATCTCTCTCTCACTACCGTGGGGTATTATCACCCCCTGGAGAGGATTATTACCTCTCACTCGCTATCCTGGAGGATTGTCACCCCCTCATCTCTCCAACCATTACCCCAGGAGATTACCAACCCCGAAACAAAGTGACCTGCCCTCCTCTTTTAGAGTACTTCATCCCTTACCTTTTTTCCGCACAATTATTCTGGTTCAGTTGTTTGCTTCCATGGTAAGGGTTATGGTTTGGGAACATTAATGGCAAGAAACTGAACAAAAAAAACAATTCACTCGCCACTACTTCTGCGCCCAAACAAAAGGGATTTCACGTAATATTATGATCGTAAACCAACCAACTGCGCAACCCGGCTATCTTTCATTCGACACAATTTGGTATTATCATTACGCCTTATGCACTGTTTTGCTAACGCACGTCAGTGTGTTGGTAGCCTCCATAGTGATTTGCTAACATTTCTACGGCCGTGAACTGCGTTATTTTGAGATTTCAGCTTTAATGTAAAGAGAACCATAGCACTAAGAATGTCCAGTTCGCATAAAGAAAGTCTTTCTTTTAGCAGTGGGACACCAAAATAGCGCTAACTCGCCGAAAACGCTTCAAAACGGCCTGAGACGCGGGCAAACAACAAAGAATACAACAAGGCAATAAGGTACGTCGATTTTATTTAAAAACATAACATTTTTTATCTCTTTGAAGAAAAACCGATCGATCCCATACAAGCCTTTGTAAATAACCGTTTGTAACACAACACCGCTCGCAAGCAAGAGTCACGTCCGCGTTCATGTAATGAGTTTGGGCCGCCTGTGAGTTTGTATTGGCAATAATGCCTTGTCGTGGTTCACCAATAACCTCCAGGAAGGCCAACAGTGCTGCATCATTGACGGCATTTCGTCAAAGAATCTTCCTGTTTCGCCCGGTGTACCTCAAGGAAGTATTCTAGCATCTTTCGTTTTTTCTGGTCTCTATCAATGATCTTCCCAGTGTTACTCGCAACACTTTTGCAGTCTTTGCAGTAGACTAAAAGTACTGTAATGTAATCAAACGCACCAATGGCTGTGTTTCTATACAAGATGAGATAGGCAACTGAAATTTAATAGCTGCAAATGCGTTTCACGCAAAGGAACTCTGTCCGATTTGATTATAAAATTGTTTATGAAACACTACGCACTCTTGCATGACTGTCGGGGTTCTGTCGTCATGGACACTGGTGGCTTCGCGAGACACTGTCTGCAAAAAGCTCTTCCTCTTTCTTATAACGAGCGGTAACCGATATTTCTGCAACTTCAGCATCATTCTTTGCAATCTACAAAGGGTTCTGCTCAAGGGTTTCTTACAGATTGTCTCCAGGGGTTGGTGGTCTGAGTGGACTTTGATGTCATGTTTACCGTGTATAAGTAGTGATGCCATTTATCCATGCAGGATACAATCGCAAGACACTGTTTCTCGACTTGAGCATAGTTTCTTTCTGTGTTGGTGAGGGTATGTGAAGTGAAATGGACAGGGTGCCCCTCTTGTAGTAAAACCCCACCTACTGCATTGTCAGATGCGTCTACTTGAAGTGTCACTGGGAGGTGTGGGTCATAATAGCGCAGCCCGGTTGTTGAGGCGACGAGACGTTTAGCTGAGTTAAGTGCTGTTTCGTGACTTTGAGACCAAAGAAATGCGGCAGTCATCTTTGGAGAAGTTCCTCAATCGCAAGACTGTTTCGGACAGGTTGTGACAGAATTTGGACAGGTACTGGCACATTCCCAGGAAGCGATGCACTGCAGCTTTGTCAGTTGGAACTAGCATTTCTCTGATGGCGGCTACTTTGGCAGGATCAAGCTCCGCCCCTTTATGTATAAGCTTGTGCCCCATGAAAGTGACAGATGGAATTTTAACTGAAGTTTTTTCGCAGAAAGCCGTAGATCGTGTTCAGCACACTTCTCCAAGAGCTGCACCAAGTTCCGGTCGCGGTAGATTCCAGCATCTTATTTTAAGTCGCCACACATACACTCAAATATCATCGGCGATGTTAATTACACCGCGTAGACCGTCTAAGAATTCGTGCTGTCGCCGCTCAGGCGGTGTGCGCACTATGATCACTAAGCATCATGGGCGGTATTCAAAATCTGATCATTTGTGTCAAGATGGCGTGGAGTGAACATCTCGACTGCGGAGTGAATATTCGTTAATTACGCTGTAGATATAGACGATTTTGCTTTGAATGTCCTCCGGAAGCCCTTGAAAAAGAAAGTCTATCCAATTCTCAGGGAAAAAACAGTCTCATTCCGTTGATAAGTGTATTCTGGTGTATTTTGTTCGTAATGACTTGCATCCTGTTTGCAACTGACCGAGATAAGTCGGCACAGAAACGCTTTGTTCAATGCTTCAATCATGAAAAGCACTGGAGGTAAGACCCGCGGTTCGCCGAAAATTTTTGAATTCACCGTGAAATCAGTGCAACTAGTGCTAAGAGGTACTGATGTGCATAGCTGTGATATACTCATAAAATACTAGGAGCTTCTTCAGAATACCCGGCAACGGTATTTAAACACAGTGAGCTTATTTTGTTTTGTCATTCAGCATTGCAAGATGTTCACTTGCTAGCTGTAATAAGAGAATCGAAGTTGAGGGGGTCATCGTTTCGAGGACTTGTTTCTCTGTTGGCACCAAGTCTGCATTTCGTTTTGCTTAACATCTGTATTTATCATCACATGAAGACAAGTAAATAAAGTAGAGAGTATTTGTGTACAGTGAACTTGTGTCCTGTTTATAGATAATATAATATTGAGCATCTTTATTTGCCCATATATTTTCTATTGGTATGAGTCATAGAATGTCTTATAACTGGATTGAAACTGAAAATGGCATATTTGTGATTACAAAGCCTGATGCAGTCAATAGATTTTAAAAGCTTCAGCCACTATTTGTTTAATGATTGTGTCAGTATGTACAAACACATGTTATCACATATTTTTTTGTATTATAAAAACTCTTCAAAATGTGAAATTCATACATGTTTACAAATCTCCTGTAATCAGGGCTGGGGCAACATAGCTTGAGACCCCTTTCCTTTCTCCTCACCCCAATTTTATAATTTAAATATGGTGTCATAGGTCTCATCATACTCACAGTCAACTCTGTTATACAGACACTGAGGGGACCGAAGAAATTAACCATCTTAATTTAGAGAAAATTTAAGGGCTTTTTTCCAGGGAACAAAGCAAGCTATCTGTAATGATGAACAAGGCTGTGCTCTAAGGAACATTGAAAGGAGCCTAGTTCTCTGAACCTGTAAAATCTAGGCTGCTCAGCATATGATTTGTATGAAAAGTCTGAGATTTTCTAGTCACCCAAAAGCAAAAGTTAGGTGCCAGGGGCCACACGGCTCTGCTAGAGCACAGCCTTGATCAGGTCTGTATGAAGCGATTGTCCGTAAAGAGGGCTTTTGGGTTACCAGTTATTGCAGAGGTGGATCCTAGTGGTAGAGTAAAACCCCCTGACCTAGAACCTGAATTTCAAGAACCTGTTCAGCTACAATAAAATTATGCCAGATGAGCCCCCTCTATATAAAAACCTGTTTAGCCTAAAATTTGAAACAGATTCTTATTTTTGAAATCTATGAAAAAATTCTGTACACTTGAGCAGAGATAAATCAACATTTAGAATCTTCTTTGGAAACAAAGCTGTCTTATCACTCCAACTGCAATGTAAATGCCAATGTTTAAATTTAAATACATTCCTCTTTTTATGTCCATTCTCACATAACTTCTAATTTGGTATGCAGACTTTATATGAGGAATAAGGTGAAACACAAATACAGTAAAAACCCGCATATAAGAACCTAGGTTTTTCCAAGTTAGCCTAAACAGGTTCTTATATAAATGGTATTTAGTGTAAAATTAGGCTAACTAGGCTCTTAATTAGGTTCTTAACTTTTGTTCAAGAAATAAAGCTGAATTTTTCTATGATCTGGTGTTTAATGTCCAAAAACAGTATTCTTGGAGGCTTCGTTAAGCAAAATACTATACTATTTTAATCTGATTCTGTTACAATCAAACCTATGGTATACTGTAACCTTCACTATAATTGTCAATAAATCTTGCATACACAACAACAATAAATAAACAAGAACCTGTTTTAGGATTTTAGCCTAAAATGGTTCTTATGTGAAGGGTGCTTAAAAATGAAATTTTAGCCTAACAGGTTCTTAAATGTTAGGTTCTTATACGCGGGTTTTTACTGTACTCTTAGCTACATTTTTACTTCAGAAAATATGAACCCATTTAAAAACCTAAATAGCCTAAACTTGTGCTAACTACTATTTATATAAGAATCTGTTTAGGCTTACTTTGTTAATTCAGGTTCTTAGTCTCATGATTTTACTGCCCCATTGTTCCACTTTTTCTATTTCCTTTCCCTGTCACCATTTTTTCAGCCTTGGTTTTCCAATATCAAAAGCACATTCAATGATCAAGCAATTTATATTTGAACTAAAGCCACCAAAATATGCAAATTGTTTGATATATATTAAACAGTGTAAACAGGTAAACAGATTGAATGACATCACTTAGCCTGTTTGGCAGGCATTTCAAAGAAAAGGGAAAGTGGGTCTTAGTGCAAGAGAAATGTGAGGGAAGGAGGGAGGGAAATGCCTGCCATACAGGAGACTAATTGTTTTTTGCATTATAAACATCAACCAGCTGAATGTTGAAATCACTCCCTCCTTCCTCGTGCACTCTTCGCATTTCTCTTGTGCCCAAAACCCCTCTCCCTTTCCTTTTAAATGCCTGCTATGGAGGCTAATCACCACTGAATAAAACAGGGACTAGGCAAGAAACTGACAAAGTCATAACATCCACACAACAACACACACCAATCTTGGAAGTAGATTGCTGGTTTCAAAATCCACAGGGCTTAACTGTATAATCAAACTTATCTTTTAATTTAATACCTCTAATTCTAATCCTACTGATTTTATACCTGCATAAAGAGAGTCACATGTATGACTGCAATTTTATTATGCTTTTTTAGTCCTATTACAAAAACAGACATTCCTACATCAGAGTACTCATTAGCATATTTAAATACCAGTTTCGAACATTTTATGCTCACCTAATGCTATTGTTTGGAGGAACCAGTCGCCGCTGCCCTGCTATTTTGTGATCAGCTTGTGATTACAACAGTAACACTTCCAGTAACATGTCACATTGGTCTTCGCGAGGCTACATTTTCCCATGAAAACATGCCGGTTTCAATTTGGAAAAAGTATCACAAAACGTGGGGCGCGTTGGGAAGCGATACAAAATTAGCGTAGAACAAGGTTTGTAGAAACACTTACAACTATCTTCTACTTTCGACGGGCAATATAATGGAAATTATAGGCTCTTAAAAACCGGGTTCAAATTTCATGCTCTTACAGGAGGAATCTTCGGGCTCCACGTTTTAGATTGAAATGAAGAATATTGATTTTTTTTCTTCACAGAAAAAATCTAAACAAATATTAGCTTGTGAAATCGAGAAAACCTATCTAAGGAAAGAACTGTATCTATTGAAAAATAAAGCATATAACCTGCGAATTTTCTCGACCTTCGCCGCCATCTTGAAAATTTTGAATCCACAATGCATCGCAGTCGTAGTGCGCACACCGCCTGGTCGCCGCTAGTATTTCTCTGGACCAGAAGCAATACCGAAAGGCATGCGGTTATAGCAACAGCGACCGTTTGGCCCCTGAAACGTCGCGAGTAGAGAGGACTTTTCATCCAGTACAATGGTGTGGAATGCTTGAGATGCATCAACAAAGGTGAAGACTTTGGCCTTTGTTAGTAGAGGAATCTCAGTTCAATCTCTTCGATGGTCGGTATCGTGTATTTGGGTCTCTTTATCGTCTTGTTTATTGTCTGGCTTGGGTCAATACAGATGCGAACTTTGCCGTTTGGTTTTTCTTTAACCAAAATGTTAGACAGCCAGTCTGTAGGTTGGGTAACAGGCCTAATAATCCCTTTTTCACAAAGCCTTTTCAGTTCTTCATTTACCCGACCTAACTTTGCCACGGGCACTGGGCCTGTTGTGGCATGTACAGGTTTAACAGAGGGGTCCAACCCAATATCCATAGGTGTCTGAGGGTTTTCCGCGCTCCGGTCTAAGCACATTGGCATACTGCCGTAAAATGCTTCCGTATGTGCTGATTCTGCTTCTGGTCTTTGAAACCTTTAAATTAGGGAATAACTGGCTTAATAAATTGCTGGGAATGGTGTTGCAAGTTGAAGCTGAGTCGATTTTTGCTCTCACAATTTTCGACTTCTCTTCGTGAACAAGGTGTAAATGAGCCAAGAACTTCTTTGCACTCCGAGGTGTTGCTTTGCATTCTGCTACAAACGTCTCCTCATCTGCATCAGCATCAACGAAATTTGACTGTTGGCTGTTGCCTGCTTGCTCTCTTGTTCCTCCTTTACATGCACGAGCGAAATGACCAACGATTCCACACTTATTGCATTTCCTGCCAAACGCAGGGCATGTGATAAATAGTTGTGTAACAATTCATTTAAATACGTTTATTTAGTGACATAGGCGTACGGGCCGGGGGGGCGAGGAGGGCTGCAGACCCCCAAATTTTGGGCAACTCAGATTTTTTGGGCAGCAAGAGAAAATTTGGGCAAAGCCAGCTTTTGAAGACGTTTTCATGTTTTTTTGTTAGCATTTTGAAGAGATAAATCTTTTCTATTTTAACCTGAAGTCGGCGTAATAATCAAGTTACATTCACACGAGACAGTGGTTGCCAAGCACGTGATGAGTTTCTGTTTATAGGGGAAGGGTTTATTTTTATCGTTGGGAACTGTACTGCAATGGGTTATTTCCAATCGTGAATTGATTAGAATAAACTTCCGCCTAACTTTCTAGAATCATCTTCGCTCGTAGAACAGTGTATGGCAGATTGCATCAGCGATTGATCTGAAAGTGAAGAAGTGGCTGACGAATTCTTGCTTGAATTACGCGAAGAATCTTAATTTTTTAAAAAAAAAATCTATCAAGTGGTTCAAATTATTCACTTAGAGTAGACCGAAATGTTTACAAAACCGCTAACAAGAGCGCCATAATGCATACTAATGAAATCCTTCTTTGTAGCAATTGACCAGAATTATCTCTAAAATAACTCACATACATTTTTAAAAAGATTGAAGCTACTATGAGGTGAAATTGCATGTCAAAAGCGCTTCGTTTTCTACAGATAGCGGCTAAACATCAAGATTTCTCCTGTTTTACTGTATTTCTAACGATAAAAACTTTATCCCAAAATATCCCGATAACGCTCTTACAGATTCCGTTTTAACTTCACGAACATCGAGGCGACTATTGGAGGAAAAAGCTCCCGAGAACGATTTCATAGTGAGAAATAATGCTGCAAGTATAATAGGTAATGGCGTCATTTCGTTGCTATGACAACTCCGATGTCATTGCAACCCTGATGATGACAAATTTGTTTGCCAACTTCTTGATTTTGTCGGTAACCTTACTATTTAAGTATCTTTCGCTTTGAGGGAAAAATATAATTTCATCAATATGACGTCGAAATGAAGTCAAATTACGTCATTGTGTCAATTAAGTTTATGCGTAAAGGGGCAGCTCCAGATGCCCCCCCCACCAGTGGCAGGAAGCCTAAAAAAAAAAGACTGGGCTGAGTGGATTCAAGTATTCTAGATTAAAAATGAATTATGAAGTTATCTACCTTTTGCGGAGAACTGCAAGAAAAACAGTTTATTTCCTGAAACCGTGCCAAGAAACAAACTATTATTTGTTTTAAAGTGTAAGAGTGTCGCGTGCGTGCTTTCACCTTTAGCATCAAAATGCTGCGGAGAGTCACAATTAATAACACCTAAGTTTTTTCATCATTAATTAGAAGTCTTTTATCGATCATCCAGCTTTGAATATCCGCAAGACACTTTTCCATAGTCCGTACTGAAGCATCTTGACTGAGTTGGCCATCTGGTTTGAAATACTACATAAAGATGTATATCATTAGCAAAGCAATGAACACATAGAAAGTGTATCTCTATAATGAATAGATGATGAATAAGAGCGGCCAAGGTTGAAGCATCCAGAAAGTGGTCAATCACCTGGCGGTGGTCTAGCAGCATCAATAGCGGTGGCGTTGTTCAGAAGAGTGCTAAGGTACCTCTTCCATTCATTGAGAAGTTCTTGGTGACTAATTGGGTCACTATCGTCCCTCTTTTTGACCCGTTCAGATCCTTCAATCTCTTCCTGGAGGCGGCTGTGTTAAGGAGCAGGTGCTTGCTTTTGGTGTCATTAAGAGCTTTTCGCAATTCTTCTTTTTCTTCTTTGTTTGGTAAGCCATTTGAAACCCGCTTGCCAACTACCTCTTCTGCAGTGCTTCTTGTTTTAAAACTAACTGTACCTGATGATGATTAGCTCATCATTTGTGGTGGAGGAAAGGAGGAAAAGCTGTTCGATAGCTTTAGCAGGAATTCTGATGTCAGCACAGGATTCCGCGAGTCTCTTCCAATTGTACTATTTGCGACTTACAGGTTTGCCTGTTTTACTATGGCATTCGACACCATTGCTAATAAGATCATCTTGCGTAAGATGTTGTACTTGGGTGTCCATCAGGCAGCTATAAAGTGGTTCTCGTCTTACTTAAGTGGCCGAACCCAAAGATGTAACCATTACAGAAACGCGCCCATTCAAAAACGTCGATCGTGAAAATGCAAATAAGTGAAAAATGACGTTAATTTAGTGTCAATCAAGAAATCCCCTGGGTACATCCCTTTCCTGGTTATTGTTCCTGCTCAGACATCCGCAACATTTGCCTATTCTTCGATGAAGAATAGAACTTTACGCGACTAACAATAGCTCAGTCTGTTTAAAAACTGTCTAAATTTACTCCGAATTAGCATGTGACTTTTTGCTGTTAAACGCTTCAAAACTGAAAAATCCTCGATGATTGTTGTTGATTTTGCCGTAAATAATTCAATGCACTGACTTAAAATGAATTTTTTACCTTTTACAAACTTCTTGGTGTTCGAATCGATCGATGAAATATGAGCGCAACCGATGCGTTAATAGTTTGTTTACATTTTGTCACGGGTTTTGGATAATATTATAAACCTTAAAATTTACGGGCAAATTCGACGAAAAAGCACTCTCACTTACATTCTTCATTTAAGATATTGAGTATAAGGCAAAATTAAGAGCGATACTTTCTTTAAGAACGCTATAACTACATATTTAACGGCCAAACCTAAACAGCGATCTAATCCGTTTCTTGAAAACAACTACAATACCGCTTCTGATAATAATATTTATAAACGCTGCAAACATTTTTATTCAATCTTATCGAGTGATTTTCGTGAAGATGAGTTTTTAAGTGAAGAATACTTTGGTTTCTGATTAGCTTTAACTGTTTTGCCATCAAAACGATTCGCACGAGACTACCGAATTCGCGAGGGTTTTATGTTAGTGCACGAGGAAGAAAAATTCTTCTCTTTGCATAAACTTGAAGCACTGACAAAGACATTCCAACACTTAAAACAATGGCAACCTACTTCTATTGTTTCTGCATTGTCTCTTGAAAGTGTGAGAATAGTTAACCGCTATGAAGTTCATAAGAGACCGAAAACGACGGTAGTCTTTGAAACTTCGTTTTTGCTCGCAAAGCCTAATGGGTACCCCACTTTTCACGGGCGACGTTTTTCAATGGGCGCGTTTCTGTAATGCGTCAGTGGCAAACTATCAACTGCTCGTACCCTCAGTCGCAGCGTGCCGCAGGGTAGCGTATTGGGTCCTTTGCTATTTTTAATTTAAATTAATGGTCTTCCCAACTCCCTGCGGGGCCCCGTGCCAAGAATGTTTGCCGATGACACCAATCTTACGTTATCTGCTAAGACGTTAACAGAGCTTAAGCTAACTCTAACCCCTGAATTAAATAACCTTAGCTGTTGGCTGAAAGCTAACAAGCTCAGTCTAAATGTTCCTAAAACAGAGCTTATGATTATTGGATCAAGACAAAGAATCTGTTGTACAATGTACCCAAATCTTTAAGATAATCAGTACTTTCTCGACTAAGGGCCGAACACATTATGCGAGAATGACAGCGTCAGTACTCCTGATTTTCCAAAAGGCTATCTATCTCCTTGACAATAAACGACGGTTTCTCAAATTACAGATCAGAGTAAAGTGACCAGAGAAGTGATAATCTACAGTAGGAGTGGTTGATATTAGCTCATTTACATCCCTTGTAATCACTAGATCCAGGATATGGCAGGACACCTAGGTCAGTTTATCAACGGTTGCAAACTAATAGACTCCAACTAACCCAACAAGCGTGTATATTTAATATCACTAGGAACAACAACATGAATTTCAAAATCACCAGCAATTAACAATGGTTCAGGTGACATTATGAATGATTCCAGGTAGGTAGTGAATTCTTCAGAAAACGTGGCTGTTGCAGCCGGATCTTTAGAAGAATACGGTATCCTATAAATAATCAAGATCATAAGTTTCCACAATCGATTCCCAACATTCAAATGACACTTTCTCGCCAGCATCTACTTTTTGGAGGCAAGAGAGTAATTTTCCACCACTAGTGCGGCCCACGCGAGAATGGTTCGTCATTTTAAACCGAGGAGGCGATTCTTTGATCCGATGACCAAATATCATGCTGAGAAAACCAGTTCTTAGTCACTGTGAAAATATCCGTTTTCATAGTACATGCATAACAAAGAAAATCAGGCGATTTGTTCCTGAGAGATAAGCTGATCTCTCCCCTTGCATATACTAGATGACATTTGTAGGGGCTGTTTCGGAACAACAACCAAGTTCTAAACGTTGACACCTTTGGGGTGCAGCGAACTGAAAAAAAACCTGATTCAGTGCTAGTTCTGTCGAATAAATTAACAGGTCTTATTCTTATACGACCAGTTCTCCTCTCTATATATTTTAAGATTCCACAGTCCTTTAATACTTTCATAGTAGGCATGAACAATTTGAGATGACATGATACACGTATGTCCAATAAAAAGTTACGAGAATTATGCAGATCTCTTCGATCTGCGTAATTCTTTACTCCATACACAGCCTCACTCAATATTTCGTAAATATTCCTGGAGAGTGAGCCAATTCAGTTAACAAACAGTTCTCTGCGAGAAAAGGAAATGGAAAGTATTTCACGTATTCTTTCCTCGACAACCAAAGCCGCTATCAACGTCGCACAAACCGAAAACAACTTGACAGCGCAACCCCTGGCTGAGTATCGAATCCCTTCAATGTCTACCACTTCATCTACCTTGGGTGTGAATTCTTTCAATGAGAATAGGCTCTAAACAATGTTTCACGGAAATTACATAACTGGAGGCGTCTTTAACATTAACTTAGCTCTCGCAAAAAATGAAGTAAAGAGTCCACAAGTTGACCCGAAGCGTAAGAAGCGGCGACTCATTATTGAAAGTGACAGTAGCCAAGAATTCATAACATGATGCTATTTTAGGATACGCTTTTGCTGTTATAGAATTTTTCTCTTCTTTATTAGAATTTTGACTTTTTGTAACAGAAAATGTAAGTATTATTGTCTTTATTTCTCCTTTATAGCGGGGCTCCCCATACTCATAGAATATGGTCAACCTCATTTCGTTTGGTTGTCAAGTGATTAACCGAGCGTACGTACGTACCTACGCGTCTACAGATTGTACGGGTGGGGTAGGGGAGACTATCAAAAGGAAGGGAGGGGTGTCTCGGGCGTGTCTTGCTAAGTCCACATCCTTTACAATGAACATTCACAATATGGTCAATTGAAAGCTGTCAAAACAGGATAGCCACTGACCAGTATCCCATGACCATATCGCGGGCTCATGTGTCAACTCATTGAGGTGACATGATGTATTTTGAAGCTGTCCGCTGACCAGTTAATTGTTTTACTAGATCGCGATCGATGTTGAATCTCGTACTTTCTAGCTAGTTTGGGATCGGAGCACAGGAAAACTGATACACATATTGGACATCAATGTTGTGATCAATTGACAGCTGTCAAAACAAGGTATCCGCTGACCAGTATCACTTGACCGTATTGCGGGCTCAGGTGTCGACCCTTCGTGGTCAACTATTTTTTGGAAGTTATCCGCTGACAAGGTACTGGTTTTCAAATGATTGCAGGCTCAAGTATGATTTTTTTAATTCATATGTTTCACCTCAGATGTGATGTATAAATTATATAAAAGGTTGGTTTACACGCACCCAGATTTGTTGGCAAGATTCTTTAAAGTAAACTTCTCGAACGTAAAAAATTCGGCCGGAATTTTTTTCCAGGCCTAATTAATCTACGGTGATCAGGAGCCATTATGGCTCTTAATAAATGTAAATAATAATTGCCAGTTTTTTGGTGTACATATGAGGCTATCAACTCGATGTAAGATTTGGTACACTCTTGGGCTGTTTGCAAATTAATTTTCCCTAAAATAACTTAGCCTTGCCCTGAAAAGTCACATATATGTGCTCTAAAGTTAACTGAATTGTGGAATACAAGTTTCTTGTTTGATTTAAATCATAAATTTATTAATGGGGGCCTCGCTTTTAGCCCTGGCTAAATCTATATATTAACTTTATATCCGAGTTTCATAACATTTTTGGTGACAGGCATTTTGCGATAGGTGACCACTTTAATTGCACTATTTTGCTGTTTCGAAAATGAATAAAAAAAAGTTGTGTTTTTGGTAGGTATTTCATCAGTATCCAGGCGGTGTGCGCCACGAGAGTCGACCAATCAGAATGCGTCATTTGTAGACTGATTTTCGCGCTTGGAAAGAGCCGTTTTCAGAGGTACATGTGGTGAAATGTTCGCTTTATTCCAAGCTTGTGTCGGTAATTTCGACACTATACCGCCGTGGGAAAGTTGTTTGAACACTTATCTTGATAGCACTTGCGTTACTTTTAAATATGTTGCTTTCTTGAGCGTTTGTGACAAGTTTGAATTGCTCGGTCAAGTGCAAGCTGCCATGATGATTTGATCGTAATTTTCGCTGTCCTTCTTGGATTCATTCCTGGTTACTGGTAGCGGTTTAATCGGATTATTTCGGTCAACTTGTTACTTCAACCTTTCTTCTTTGCAAATTTTGGGGTCTACACGGGTCTTCCCCTGATTGTTTCCCCGTCAGTAGGAGGCGTTGAAAGATTGTCTCAGCGAGTAGCACAAGTCCCGGGAAACGGGCTGAGTTCTTGCTTCCGACGTGAAGTGAGTAACGCAAAATCCACTAAGAGTTTGTCTCATTTTAAGCCACAAAAGGTAAATAGGTTTGAATATTGTGATAACCTTTAGAAACAAAACTTTTTTCATAACCCAGCGCGGAAACTGAAAGCGTGTCTTTAAAATAATTTGCATGGCAGTGTGTGCTATTTGTATGCAAATCTTCATGTAAACTTACGCGAGGGAATAAATCTCTACCAAAACACAAAACCATTATCGAAAATCTAGACAACATCATACAGGATTTTAAAACTGTGAGGTTAGGTTTATAACAAAATCGATACAATGTGCTCACTTCAATGAACGTACAGACAAGATGGTGGCTTGTTTCTGCTGTCGTAGCTTCGGTGAAATTCCTATTGTGCTGTAGCTTAGCGAGCGCTACTTTTGGTCTGTTTTTCCCTTGCCTATAGAAGATTTATTTGCTCATAAGGATTGCAAACAGTCACTGTTTGCAAAATAATATAAAATTGTCGATGAAAATAAAATTGTTATGCGAGACGATGCAAGATTTCTCTGTATCTCACCTTACTCTTTGTTTGTGCTCCCCCTCCTTGCCGGGTTAATTAAGTCCATCAAACGTTACTGTTAAATGGACGAATTTTTATTCAAGCAAATCCAGGTATGAACTACAGATCTCTTTCACTCTGAGATTAAAATATGCATATAAGCACAGCACTAAACATTACTTAACATCTCCTGAGAAGCAGGAAATCGTCGCGCCTAAGATCGCACCTTTGATCGTCTCCGAATCGCTATAAACTTATTGAAATTAACTTACGAAGCATATAGCAAGCATCCGAGGCCACTATGAGATATTGAGTATTGTCCAAATCGCTCTCTTCGTAAGGTTTTTCAGAAAAGGAAGCAGTGTTTTGATTCCAGGTTTTGAGTCAACTCTCTCACGAGATGCGAACTCGACCGTGTCATGATTGAAATGAGGCCCATAAACAGTTTTACCCATGAACCTTTGTGGGTCGTGACGCACTCCGCCTGATCAGTATCTATAAAATAAACAGAACATTACATCGTCGCTTGGGGATACGAATTTTATCTTCGAGTGCTGAGCGGCCATGTAATATCCTCTATTTATCATCATTATCATTATTTTCTTGTATTTTTTGTATTATGACGTAATGTAGTTAAATTGAGTGAGTATATCCGTATTTATTTCGTTTCACCACTTTCGTTGTCTCGGTAACTGTGGCATTTGGCATTGTTCTACTTATAAAAGTGGATGTGCGTAAAGACACAGGTACGCAGACTGTGATACCTACAAGAACTGCAACCAAGAGAGATCTGCAAATACTCCTGGTACGAGCTGTTTGACCATGTTGTTCGACAAATTCCTGTAACAAAATACAATGAATTAATAATTAAATATGGGAAAACTATCCCTCCACGTTCATATATCATTTTCACTTTTGAAATAA
Organism: Porites lobata; assembly: GCA_942486035.1. Taxonomy (NCBI): domain Eukaryota; kingdom Metazoa; phylum Cnidaria; class Anthozoa; order Scleractinia; family Poritidae; genus Porites; species Porites lobata. Next base: position 117,042 of record CALNXK010000383.1, read on the forward strand.
AAAATATGATTGGGAAACAAGCTCAAAAATCTAATTCAGCTTTCATTATTTTTTGTTTTACGTGTTCTGTGCGGATAGTTCAGAAAAGACAACCAGTTCAGTGACCACACAACAGTTCAATAACCACGCTAGTAATTCAATGAGCACAACAGTAGTTCACCGAGAATAGACTACATGCAGCGCGCTGCGGCGGAAATAGCCACAAATACGTTAGATTTTTTTAGTATAAATGTGTAGAATAAACTAAGTGGTAAATACTCATTCAGCGATGGCACAAAAACCAAACTGAGAAATAGGTATGGCACAACATTATTTAGTTCCAGTGTGCTCACTAAAGTTGACATGAACATAGACTGCTGGCAATTTAAAAGTTAAAGAGTCTGTTCACAAGCTCTGTCATTGTCATCAGGAGCACAGTGAACAGACCTGGAAAGAGAGTCAGCGCTGAAAAGGAAAGATAACACGGCAAACCGTTGGAAAGTCTGAACTTGCGCATTAAAGATTATCTATTTGTTATTAACGTGGATTGATCAGGAGCACCCAACGGCAATTTTTGGAAAATACCTGTTCGGAAGACTAGACTTGCTTGAGATCTAGAATTTTTGGAACATTTGTTGTAAAAGTTCTTGCTTGCCTGCCTCTCCTAAGATTTTCGAACATTTGATTGATGTTAGGCACGTAGGGCCAGCTGTGGTAAACTACTGTCGTGGTCATCGAACTACTTGTGTGGTCATTGAACTGCTGTTGTGGTCATTGAATTACTAGCGTGGTTATTGAACTGTTATGTGGTCACTGAACTAATTGTCTTTTCTGAACTATGCACACAAAAAACAAAACAAAAAAAATGTTTTTCTCAAATACCTATGCTTTCATCTAAGCGTGCACACAGGACTTGGTTGGCAGTGAGAATACATTCCGAGGTATTTTTCGGAGAAATTGATCCCGATCTGTTGAGTTATGGGCCTGCTTTTCACAAAAGGGGCTTCACATCAAGTGTAACGATAAAGATTTTCAAACCTTTAAGATAGAAATTACAGGAGGGCATAGACGGTTTATCCTAAACATAGTGACTAAAATACGTAATCTTAAATTGAAATCTATCACTGCATGGAGAGGTTGAAGGAAGTCCAGAAAAGTTGTATTAATGCAAGAAGAGATATTTCTGTGGCATTTCACAGAGGCGCATTCCACGAAAACGAGCCATCATCCTCCAGAACCCTCAACTAAATTGCTGCAGTGCTCTACCAACTGAGCTATGAAGACCCATACTTTAGCAGCAAGCCAATTTTTTTTCTTTTTTTAATCCGTGAAGGGAATGAATCATGAAATAAAGATAATGTGAGCTGTAGAAATACAAGATATGATCATCGCAGGTGTAATAGCAAATTAAGCAATTGTAAATTAACCCAAATAAATCTCATAGGCTTTAATGCGATTCCGCCACTGTTTTGATTGTGGTCTTGAATCCCGATCCAGTTTCTTCGTCAACATGAATTTTAATGGAAAATTAACGTTCGCCGTGGCTGGTGTGGGTGAACGTTATGTTTGAGGTTTTTGCTCGGCAATTGCACATTTTTTTTTTATAATGGGGGAAAAGTTTTACCGTGTATTGCTATCGTTATTTAGGGGAATATATATGTCCAAGCAATTAATCGTCAGAACCTGTACATAGCTAAAATGTCTATCGTCTGTGGATCCAGACAGCTACAAATACAAATGTAGTTAACTTACAAAATCTGCAATGAAGAGAGGTCTGCGAAAATTCCATGCGGGATTTCCTCGATTATGCTGTTTGACAATTTCCTACAGCAAATTAAAATTCGTTACCGACATTAATGTGTACATGTTTCCTTATCTTTTGTTTTGAAACAAAAAAAGATATATTTTAACAATGAAACTGTGCGTCCTTTTAAATTCAAATTCAAATTAAATCAAAATTGTCAATCTGTACAAAACAATTCGCAGTATGAAGGTGTTCTATGGACTTAAAAAAAGGCCGTGAGGCCTGCGGGGACGGTACAAGCCTTACGGTACAAAACGTTAGTATAGCAAAAAGCTGACCAAATGAAAAAGCAATAAAGTCTTTCCGTTTGTCACAAAATAGTACAACGGTAACAGGTTGTGCATGTTATCATGGTTTTGCATCGTCAACCACGTTCGACCAAAGTTGGCGTAGTTGTTCCGATGGCTGTGACCATCAGCTCTTCACCGTGGTATATTGGCAACCATGGTGGATAAACAATTCTTTTCTAACTAGCAAAAGATTAATAGCCAATGGCAACGCAGTGATGTTTTGTGGAATAAATTGAACATTAAATCGAGATTCGTGCTTTGTATCCTTATTGACGAATTAAGGCTATCTAACTGACTCGATGCCATAATGTAAATGTACCAGGTTCTACCAAATCCTAAACTATTTAAAATCACCTTTTTTTACAAACACTGTCAAAATTGGCGGTGTTGTTTGGATGGAAACCTAAGCCTCTGCATGGACATTGCCGACGAAATCGAAGTCGCGACCAGCTTAGAGATGCAACTATCGCATTACCATTTCAATCCCTTTTGACAACGTTAGTCTTTCAATGACTAAAAAGAAGCCTGCCAAACATTGTGCTGCACGTTCAGAAGTTTCGTTTTGTTTATTTTCTCAGTTTTGTCGTTGTTGTGGTTGCGTTGAAGTTTGTAGTAGCGCTACAATGTTAAACAATTCTTGATATGGGCGATTTCCCCAGGAAAACCTATTTCCGCAGGTACCCATACACAGGCACAACCCTTGTGTCAAATTGAAGGGAATTTCTGGCAGATATTCTATCATTTCAATTGGATGGTTAATTCGAGACTTCAATAAACTTGGATAGACTAAAAACCTTAAAGAGAATAGGTGTGGAAACTTGCCTACCAAAAGCACGGCTTCGTAGTTTCAGGTCAGCGGTCTCACCTCCGAATGCCTACTGTAATATAGTATGTTTTGTGCTTCGACCTTCTTTTGTGTGTGTGTTCTGTTTTTCGGAGAACACTTTAGAGTGTTAAGGAAGTAGTGCATTGGTTTCTATACTATTGCCCTTAGCTACAACCAGATTGACCATGGTCAACCTCATTGTCATATCTTTATTGTTGATTATGGTTATCCTTTAGTTGGATAATTGTCAGACGACGGGTTTCCATAGGTTGAGAACCATGATTATTCACATTCTACGGATGTAGAATGATAGGCGTTTATTATATTTGTTAAACTAGAAATACGTCATCGCAAAAATCTTGCGAAGCTGTAAATGGTCCCAATGAGAATACAGGGAAACAAGCCAAAGGGCAAAAATATGTCGAAAAAAAATAAACAGAAAAAAATGTATAAAGAAATTAAAACGCAATAAATAAACAACCACGACGACATTCGAACCTTCACTATGATTGCCTCCAGCTTCCAGACCACTGGACCTTACTGCCACTGGACAATAGTCCATTTTTGAGTTCGCTATGACCGCTGAATTAATGAAGTGAAGACGTATTTATTACAGCCTTAGCCTCAATCTGAAGTAATATATTCATATATTTCAACGAGAAAAAGACGTGTTTATTACTCTGTTGTGTATATTCAAATTTCAAACACTTACTTGCCAGAATTTCCGAATGTTTTACTTCACGTCGAGGCTAACCCTGTATGAATCTGTCGTTAACGTTTATATTCAGCGGTAATTTTTAGTTCGAAATTGGACTATTCTTACCGTACGACTCTGCCATACACGCTGTTTGAAGCTTGTGGAGTTGTATTTATCATGAATTCAAGGAGATATTGAGGAAACTTAGCTTAAGCGAGTATTTCAAAGGAAATGCACCTTGACGTCACACTGGATACGAAAACCCAAGAGATATATAGAAATATTGCGATTTTTAGGGCGTTTACCTTGAAACGTTTTTATTTGTTTCATGCATGATTCACTGCCACTGTGCATTTTTATTAAAATCAACAGTTAAAGAGTCCTTGAGCCAGGAAATTCACTTACAAATTAGTAGTTGTTGTTGGTATACACTTCCAAATATATGTAACATTTCCTCCACTGCAGTCATGATGGTTGGTTACTTGCACAGGACCATTGAAAAGACCCTTGCTTTGACATAAATGCCTGCAATCTGCGAAAGCAATGCATCTTTTCTCAGGTAACATGACAAGTGAAAAGCGGATGAGACAACTGTAAGGGTAGATTTCTAAACCAAATGTGTTCATAAAGTTACGCTGTAAACTTGACAACTACTATTATATATTGTAAAAATACACCATCAGTGCGTTCAAAAGTAACACGGTTGACTCGTTTCATCGGGAAAGACGCTGAATATGGGCAAAAAATATCACAGTTATCACAGTTTGGTATTGAAATATGGTTCGACATATTATCATGTTAACTTTGAGACAAAAACCTTACCCATAACGTTAACGTCAACCGTTTTGGAGCTATTTCCTGCATCACTTTTTGCCACAATTGTATAGTTTCCCATCTGAACGAATTGAAGTCCTTTCACCACTGGCCCACCCTCCAAAGGTGTAGATGAGTTGGCTAACCAAGCTTGAATGGGTGGAGTGCCTTCCAGCAGGAACCAGGTATAATGCTCTGGTACGCTGCGTACTACTGACAACGGAATCCTTATCTTCGGCTTCTCTATAAATCGAAATAAGCAATGCTTGTCTTAATGGCGAGGAAAATTATGCTTTTCGCTATAAAATGAGTGACTGATTTTTGGAGACATCCGTTGTGTTATAAAATAATTTACAAGGAACATGGGCAACCGAGTCATTACGTCTTGCCTTCTAAAAAGTTGCACATAGACAGGTGGTGAGAAAACGGGTTATTTTTCAAGATCACAAGAACGAAAATACACCAAAATTTCCTAGCATCAAAACATGATATTAAGCGGAATTCTGACGCTACTTAAGAATAATTTGAGTCATTTATAACGTTTTTTATCAATAATCTATCACAGCTATTGAAAATTTAAAGTTTGAAATATATTTTCGTCTTAGTCGAATTCAAACATACAGAATTTTTCTACTTCTTACGGAGATTGTTTGCTAAACACCAAACTTTAAGTTCCTAGTGTTGGATTTTCAGTAGCTGGTCTAGATCACCCAAAATTCGGCGTTTATCAATTTCAAAGTTTTTTGTTTATTGTTGTCATAGTAATATCGATTTTACTTAAAACTACATTTTCACAAATTTCAATCGATAGCCAATTACTGGTGAACATTTTATAGCGATCGAACAAGGAAAAAACACTTTTAAGGCGATTGAAAAATATGGGTATGGCCTCCGAAAAACTGTATCGAAAAACCTTAAGGCGCTTGTGGTAACTGCTGAGAAAGCATCGCTTAACGTTCATAGATTTGAGACTTGAAATTAGCATATGCTCGACAGTTGATTAAGTTTGCGTGGAATACTTCACGAGGCGCTAAGTGAGACTCGAATGGCTGGTGAAGATAAACGTATGGTCATTGTGATAAAATTTTCCAAATTATGAATTTAGCGTCCTTTTATTTCAATAACGATACTTTGAAATGTGATATCGTGGGAAACAAAGACAACTATAAATACGCAGGTCTATGCTAGTCGCATTGTACACGCACAGAGACATATATGCTTCTGACACTCATCATCGATATACTTTGAAATTCTATTTACCTTTTACTTGCAAGTTTGTGTTGGAAAATTTACCAGGTGAAGCTAATGTTTTCATTCATACTCGTAATGTGCCGTTGGTTTTCATTTTATTTTTAACATTTAATTTTTTTTGTTGGTCAATTTTCGATATGTTGCTAATGTATTTTACTTGAAAATTGAGAAATCTGGTTATTCTGCCAGAAAATAGTCGCGCAGATGTTGTTTTGGAATCGCTGAAATAGAGAATCGGCCGGGCGTGTTTACTTCAACATTTCCAAAAAAACCCGCTTATGAGTTAAACACGCCGCAAGTTCACCCGCTCTCCCACAAACTTGAATGAACCAATCAAAAACACTTTCATAATAAATTGTTTTTTATTGAAACCAATCAGAGACGGTCTTGCTTCAGGATTCGTCAGAGCTCTTCCCGCCCTGCACGTCATGCGCAGAAGAGCTCTGGAGTCGAAATTGTCCGCTATTAAGGTTTTTATAATGGTCTTGTTTTTTGAACCTCAAAATTAGTCTGGGACTTTTTTCCCCGCTAGGAAAAGCCTGCTCTATTTCGATGTTATCACAACATCGACGGAGATCAAACAGAAAGTGAATCAACACAAATCTTAGCGTTTAGTAGGCATATCGATTAGTAGCACAATACACTATTTTTACCCTCCAAACATTGCTCAGAACTGTGATAGAACGCTATTGTTTTGGGTGCTGTCCAAACTGAAATAAAAGCTAACGATGAATTATGCGTTTCCCTCAAAAGGCAAAAATATGATTGACCAAACTTTCAACAATCGAAAATCATTTTTGTCACATGTACCTCGCTTCCTCAACTAAGAAAAAAGTGACTGTATGGAAGCTCTTTTATAAAGAAGTGACATTATTGCAGCTTAAAGAATGTTAGCTTGCACCTATGACGCTCACGCGGCTGGACACATACGTTTCTGGCACGAAAACCGAATTTACTCAAAAGGTATCTCCCGCGGTTGTGAGCATCAGGTTAAAACAAAAAAAAGTCAAAAGACCTAATTCAGCTTAAAACCGTTAATTACGCTTCAACTTTTACAACATAAAAAATCACCTTACCATGAAGGGTAATTTTCTCGCCTTTCTGTCTCGCGCCCTCACTCACACGCGAGGTCATTTCATGCTGTCGCGCGTTTTGCTAAACAGAATAAAAAAGGAGGCTTCTTCTAGTAGTCTTGGCCTTGATAACCGAAATTATAAGTTGATCATACCCGGATCTTGCCAAGTCGATACTTCGATTATCTCGAAAAATAGTAGGATTTTTTTCTTAGTCGGTATTAAAAGCTTTATACTAAGGTAGTCTACTAAATTGTTTTTACGCCTGTTTGGAGCCTAGTCACTGCCTTCCTGCATACTAATTAAGTGCCTTGTCAGTGTCTAGCTAGCTAGGTAAAAATGCGTTCCTCCATACTAATAACTGTCTTCCTGCATACTAATTCGGCATAGGTTTACTAATGAGCGTCTCTCTACTACAATACATACATACTTTATTGTTGCCTCCCCAAAGGGGCTTTTCAATAGGCACAATAGGCTTGCCTAGACTTGCTCAGGCCAGTAAGTAACTTTAGTCCGGTTTCCCGGAACGTCTATTAAAAGGAAAATAGTAATAAGAGGGCGATCACCTAGCAACGCGAGAAATGGCTTATGTCTTCTATTTAGCGCTAAAAATCGGATATATATAAACAAAACACACACACATATACACAAAGTGGAGCTGAAAACTCTCTATTTCAATTTTGTCTGACTGTTACAAAATTGTTTCCTCCTATCTATCTAAAAGAAATGAAAAACTATTTACGTCTCAGCGTTTCACGCACCGTTAGGTAATTATGCGAGTTCACAAGCCCACAGTTGCATACAAATTAGCTCTACTGGAAATACCCAAGGGAGCATCTTGACGTATTATTATAAAAACAATTAATAACTTAACAAAGATCAATTGAAACACCCGAGTTATAATTGCTAGCACTAAAACCAGACAAGGGATACCGTTTTAAAAACTTTATTAAAAACCAATAACAAAAAGAGTCAAATACACAGCGATTTGATAAAACACACTTAAAGATTAGTTGTTTACAGTTTTTATTGAAACGCAACAATACAAAGGTCCAGGAAAAAAATTCTATAACATTCATGGTAGGACTAGTCTTGGTCTTGAGGAATGGTCTGCTTTTCGTACAATTGATTGAGTAAGAATTTTCGCTTATCGATCGCTAGTTCTGTCGATTCCAACCAATCATATCCTTCTGAATCTTTAAGTTGTAAACAGGAAGAAGAGCGTTCTCGGCTTTCACGCAGGCTACATTTTCTGAATCTCCGTTCCCTTCGTACTCATTGATCAATTTGTTGAGCTGGGTCTCGTGGCGTTTCTCGGCTTTATAGAAAATGTGTGACCAAGGCTCTAAGTTTTCTGTTTTTTCTTGGGATGAGGGCCGAAACCAGGACAAAAGGGACAAAAAGGACTATGGGACCAAGTTTCGTAATACTTTGTCTTACTTGCTTCATCTTCTGTCTATGTATCTTTGGGAAATTCTCTATACGGCTCCGCCACACCTATACAACTGGGACAACTTTACTTTTCTACGGTGTCTCCTGGTCTCTTGCTGTCTAAGTAATGACGAAAATCTTGACAGAGCATTATATAGCGAGGGCTCTTGTTTTCCAGTCGAAGAGCTAAACATGAATCTTTTAATTCGTCACACTCCTTCTCTTTGTGACGCAATTGACGTTGTGTGTTTTCCAATACCACCTGTTTCTCTCTTAATGTCATGACCAAATTGCTTAAAACTCGAGTGGCTCTCATCAGTAAACCGTTTCTTGACCGTCTTTTTTCTAATCTGGATGGAGTTGTTGTTTAAGACTTTTTTAGCGTTTTTCCCAGTTATCACATTGTTCTTAGCATTCCTCTTCTTGGTTGGTCTTTGTTACTTGATCATTAATAATAATAGCGGAGCTCTCGCGCGCGCATAGCGCGCGCAGCGGAGCACCATGGGTAACAAACTTTAGTAAACGTACGCCCACCCATACACACATTTCATGTAAGCCGATGTCAAATGTCACACTAGATCTTGCACAACTTGATACTAGCGTGCCAGTTATGAAAGCCATCCGTATGAGTATGATTACATTGACAGCTGTCAAAATGAGACATCTGCTGACAATGATCACATGACCATCTCGCGGGCTCAGATGAAAGACAAGTCGTTTTGCCCCTACATATAAGCTGATATAAAATGTCGCACTTACCTGTTCAACATAAGAATGAAACTACGCTGGGCAGGGCTGTCAGTCGGCTGCCAGTAGTTGTTATATGTGCAGGCTAAATTAAGGTCAATTGACAGCTTTTAAAATTGGACATGAGAAGACCATATCACAAAACTAGTAACGTGGGCTCAGGTCAGCTCAGGTTCACAATCTGTCATTTCGCCCCCCGCACCCCCCCCAACTACATGCCGGACTGAAATTTCTTACTCACACTCGTAGTCGAAAGTCCGTTAATTCGAATATTCGCCATTCTAATGAAGGTTACTTGACAGCTGTCAAACTAGAGAATCAGCTGACCATCATCACCTGACTGTATCGCAGGTTCAGTTTTCTTTCCATTGAGGTCACCTATTTTTTAAGTTTTCCGCTGATATTTTATTTGATCGCGGGCTCAATTCTGTATTTTGAGCGGAGCCTCATAGCTCAGAAAATCTATCCATCATAGAAAATTTGGCATTCAAATGACCGTACACCGACCCGCCAGACCTTCTTTCCGTCCGCACCACATACATACCAATGTTTAATCTCACACTTTCAAGCTAGTTTGGGAGCCTGCAACCTGATATTGTACATCCATCTTTTGATTAATTGACAGCTGTCTAAACAGTGTATCCACTGGCCAGTATCGCCTAACCGTATCGCGGGCTCAGTTATCAGCTGACAAGTTGCTACTTTTCAAATGACCGCAGGCTCAAGTTCATTTTTTTCAAAATGCCTATGAAATAAGTCGTGTTCATGAGCCGCACTTTTAAAATGTTTATTTCAGCTGAAGGTAACAGAGTTTTGTGTCATCTTGTGATGTTTTCAACTGTCTTTTTCTTCTGGATGTACAAAATGAAATGCAGCTGCTATCAAGATTCTTCTGTAATTCATGGCTGGATTGGTTATTACGCTTTTGGTTAATAAATGCACCGGATGTCAAAGTTATTGGAAATCCGATTTCGGATAGCATCGTTTTCAAAACTGAGCTTACTCACTTGCCCTTACTTGAGTAGTCTGCTACATAGCCGTTTTTAATGTCGTCACGCAACGCTCCTCTCCACAAGGGGCTGCTGAGAACCGAACCACGCTCCTTTCCCTTTGTGTTTGTGGTCTGACGAAGAAACCAATCATCTAAAAGAAACTTGACAATACGTGAGCTGCAGGGCGCTATGATTCGAACGCGCTTCTCAATTTTCGACAAAATCAATCAAAAAGCTTTTAATTAAAACTGCAGAAAAGTTCCAAGTTAAAAAGAAAAGGTTTAATAGGTCTACAAGTACTCTTATTAGGATCAGTTCGTTCTTCAACGTGCATATGTCCCGGGGCATATGTAGGATGAATTTCATGTGCCGGATGTGCTCATTGTGTTGCTCTGGGGTTGCTGTACATGTCAGGATTAAATTCCCAAGGGTACTGATTCAATTTAAAGCAATCTTATAAATTATCTATGAGCGATTTCCCAAAACTATACACGGAAACTTTAAAACCGCACTTACGTTATGCATCACATTTGCTCGACATGCTTGCTGCTGCTGCTGCTGCTTATCTCATAAATTTTGAATAGGACTACGACAACACTACTCCAGTTAATGGCTTGTTTTCACGCGACAACTCTGATTGTTCTGTCATTCACAACTGGAGCAACGATAAAAGCACAGCTGTGATTGGAGGAGTCACCGCGGCGCGAACACCTTCCAGAAAATGGGAGCTAAATTCTCATTGGTTAACCGCAGGAAAGGAATGTGGTTCGATGTTCAGCAGCCGTTTGTGGGGAGGAACGTTGCGTGACGACACTAGAAACGCCTGTGTAGCAGACTATTGCTTGAGGTGTAAGAGGGTTGAAAAGTCTCAAGCTAGCGATTCTGGCCTCACTTGATCGCCCTCAGGAGCAGCATCTCGACTGGTAAGGCTGAGCAATTATTGTCTTTGATGACTTTGTTTGTTGTTGTTGTTTTTTGATTTTCTAAGGTCGAGCGTAGTTTATGCGGCTTTAAAAAATAACTAAGATAGTACGCGCGCTCTGACTGGCCGAGGGGCGTGTTTGCATGAGAGTATGTCAACATGGTTGTGACGTCAAGATGTTTTGCTTTTTGCGCGCTAATCAATCAAGCACGAATTTGAAAAAGGTTTTGAGTTGAAAACCTCGACAGGTTTACATTATTTACCCATTTCCTCGTCGGCTAAAACTTGGAAAGTCTTTACAAACATGCTGTGTCAATTTTTTTCGCTTGAGCTGACATTTTAAGCTAGAAAAACCAGTATTTTGGAAAGCCTCTTTTTTGCAAAACAAGAACTGATTACGCGTACAAGCTTCGTGTACGAGACTTCGCGACTAGTAAGAATTTGTCTTTTAATCAGTGCTCCAAACAAAGGAGTTTTGCTTTTTTTCTCGGAAAAGTTATTTTATAAAAGCAATAGAAAACTTTTTTCCTGTGTTTACATACGCTGATATAAACACTCGAGGGGTTGGGAGAATTCTCGACAGTTATGCAAACCCTCGACTTCGTCTCGGGTTTGCATAAGGGAGTGGTCATTAACTATTGGGGAGGGAGGACTGGTAAATTTCGGCGGAGGGTTGCGATTTTTTCGGCGCCCATTTAGGGAGGGCTAAAATTTTTTGAGCCCGTAATTAGGGGAGGGTTGCAGTTTTCTGGGCACCTTTGGGCGATCGGCGCGTACTAAGGGGTTTTGTGTTACTGAAATATTAAGTACTGCTTGGAATACGATGGCCGTGCAAGTAATATTAACAGAATTGCATAGTCAAAGCTGAATCGCACATTTAAAAACACTCTGATTGGCTGGAGATGAGGAGTGACTTCGAGTGGAATAGCTTGCAATTTGCTTGACTTTGAAATGGCTTTGTAAAACAGCGCACGGGAATTATGAATAACGAGACTGAGAACTGAAAGCTCAAAAAAATAGACGTATGAATTAATTGCGTTTCCGAGAGTCCAATTTTAATTTTTTTTCCGAGGGAGCAATGCCCCAGAGCCCCCCTTTATAACTCGTGCATTCGGGGCTGACAGTACACTTGTTTCTCCAGTGACACTAGTGCTTAATGTTCAGTAACAAAAAATCTCCATACCTGGACAAAACGAATGATGATACCGAGAAAGTCGTCCAAAATCTACATAATTCTGGATGAAAACAGAAGTTTGAACACCAAAGAAACTATACAAAACAAGACTAAAGCTTCAGTAAAAAGGGCAACCAAAAACGTGCAACTTGTTTTGCAACATTGCTGCAAACCAAGTTGAACAGCGATATTGCGCATTTTACCACCCATGTTCGAACCTGTCTTGCAAGAAATAAGGTTGCAAGGTTTAAATAGGGAAAAAAATAAAAAAAATTCTGTCCGGGGTATATATGATAAAAACAGCACGTCATAGAACTGTTTACCTCAGACGTGATGAAAAAAGTATATTTGAAAGGCTGGTTTACACGCGATCAGATTTGTCGCCAAGATTTACTCGTAGAAAAGTAATGTAAACTTGTTGAACTCAAAAAATCCGGCCTGATTTTTTATTTTTGCCTCCCCTTCTAGATAGATGAATGCAACGTGTAGATTGGCTGACACCGAAGACTATTGTATAGTGTGATTCATAAAATTATATTCCGGGGCTGTCCAACTATCCATAGTCTCTGCAACAGAGCGGTTTGAGAGCTATCAATTAACCCTATAAAATTAAGGTGGTGTACGACTGGGTTATTTTGTTTGGAAAGAATTTGTTTCCCAGGCCTAATCTAATGTGATCGAACATGATTGCTATTTTTGAGTGTACATATAAGACTATTAACTGGATGTAGAATTTGTTTTTCTCTTGGACTATCAAATTATTTTTCCCTAAAATCACAGCCTTTGCCTCGAAAGTCACATGAGTGTGCTCTAAAATTAACTGATTTGTGGATTACAAATTTATTGTTTGATTTAAATTATTAATTTATTAAAAGGGGCTTCGCTTTTAGCCCTGGCTAAATCTATATATTAATAGTAAACTTGTGCAGCAAATAACAAAACTGATATTTGAATAACCAGGTACTAAAGCAAGATCTAAACTTTTTAATTAGGCACTGTCATTTGTGATTACATTTAATAAAGATGATGATGATTCCAATATTGAGAGCTATTGCGTGACTAACAACGCAAAACACCCACGCGTGTGTATAAGAAAAAAAAAACAAAGACACATGGGTAAAAATGGCCCGTTTGTCTCCTTTTGTCCCTTTAGGCCTGATTTAGGCTGTTTTGGCCTCGTTTTGGCCTTTCTGACACTCTTTTTATCCAAGTATTTGTTTTGTTTTTTTCTCATACACACGCGCGGTTGTCTCGCGTTGTTTGTCACGCAATAGCTCTCAATATTGGAATCATTATCATCTTTATTAAGTGTAATCACAAATTACAGTGTCTAATTAAAAAGTTTAGATCTTGCTTTAGTAAGAGGTATTTCAAATTTCAGTTTTGTTATTTGTTGCACAAGTTTACTATTATTATTATTAATGATCAACTAGCAAAAACCAACCAATAAGAGGAATGCAAAGAACAAGGTGAAAGCTGGGAAGAACGCTATAAAACTCTTAAACAACAATAATTCTACCTAGATTAGAAAAAAGAAGGTCAAGAAACGGTTCACTGATGGCAGCCACTCTAGTTTTACGCAATTTGGTCATGATGTTAAGAGAGAAACAGGTGGTATTGGAAAACACACAACGTCAATTGCGTCACAAAGAGAAGGAGTGTGACGAATTAAAAGATTCATGTTTAGCTCTTCGACTGGAAAACAAGAGCCCTCCCTATATAATGCTCTGCCAAGATTTTCGTCATTACTTAGACAGCAAGAGACCAGGAGATACCGTGGAAGAGTACAGTTGTCTCAGTTGTATAGGTGTGGCGGGGCCGCATAGAGAATTTCCCAAAGATACATAGAAGATGAAGGAAGAAACAGAAAGTATTACGAAACTTGGTCCGATAGTCCTTTTTGTCCTGGTTTCGGCCCTTTTGATCTTTGTTTGGCCCTTTTTACCTTCGTTTGGCCTTTTCAGCCTTAGCCTTATTATTTATGAGGGAGAACGCTTAGTAACCCCGTCTTCACCAATTTTCTATAATGTGACGCGTTACTTTCTGAAGTTTAGTTTCCTATCAGAACGCGTGCGGTTCAAACCAAAAAATGTGCAACGGTAACCGAACGGTAACAGCGAAGAAAACTAAGTCTCTAGCCAAAAAAAGGAGTCTTCCCAAAAAAAGCAGAAAACTGAGAGCCTTAGTCATGTATTTTTGATAAAGCTGAGAAACGCCTTGAGACCCACAATCGGGCACAAAGTAGTTGAAACACTTGTTTAAAACGGGTGCTTTTATCAAAAAGTTAATTCATTAATTATCTCATTTCCTTTAAACGCCGTAAGACCCTTCATCCCCCGAATCAATGTTTTCTGAGGTAAAAGAAAGACTTGAGGGTCCAAAATACAACATTGATTTTGGGGGGAAGGGGTTGGGGTTGTAGTATATGTGAATATTTAGGTCTACCGTCCCCACCCCCCATGTTTGTATAATCGGCCATGCGCTCTGACTGTTATGATGATTGAATACACATGTTTGCACGAGCAGCAATGGTTCATGTGTTGGTGGTTAAATCAGATTCAATCCTTGGTTAAATCCGTAAGACACTACATTTTGACGACGAGGACGGTATTTGAAGAAGTTTATTCGGGATGGCAAGTGTATATTTAAGCAATGCACAAGGATTAAAGCCGTTTGACTGTTCAGAAACTGCTGGTATTTCCGCACGCTGGAAAAAATGGCTTCGAGCTTTTGAATTGTTTGCGACGGGAAAAGGAGTCAAAAATGTCGATCAGAAAAAGGCTTTATTGCTGCATACTGCGGGATTAAATGAAAGCAAAGGCGACCTTGAATAAATATTTCAAACCGCAAGCGAATGTTCCGTATGAAAGGCTTTGTTTTCGTGAAACAAGTCAACTGGCAAACGAAACCGTCGAACAGTTTGTTACTAGACTGAGACAAAAAACCCAAACCAGGGAATTCGGAGACGCTGCAACTGTGGATGAGCAAATTCGTGATCAAGTGATAAGCAAATGCTTGTCGCACGAACTCCGTCGGAAGTTCCTTCAGAAGGGTCGAAACTTGACACTGCCACAATTAAGAGAAATTGCTCGTTCTATGGAGGAATCTGAAAAACAGGCCCGTTCAATCGAGGGAGGAAGTGGTGAGGTCCGTAGTGAAGTGAATAGTGTGAGCGGAAAGACAAACTACAAAGGCGATGCGAGCACAAGAAAAGTCAAATGTTTTTGTTGTGTATATACAGGACATAAAGCCATCGATCGTCGATGTCCAGCTAGAGGGAAACAGTGCAGGAAGTGTAATGGATCGGGACATTTTGAGGCTGTGTGTAAAACTAAGGAGAAGCAAACCAGTGGTCGAGGAGCTGGAGAGCCGCGTAAACCAGACGTCGGAAAGAAAGGAGGTATAGCTCATCATGTAAGGCAGGTAGAAACTGAAGGTACTCAGGGTGATGATTGTGAATATGCTTTTGGTATTTTAGATCATTCTAATGTTTCAAGTGATGAGAAAATTTCTGTGAAGATGGAAGGTTTGCCAGTAACAACGATTACTGATTCTGGTGCTAGTTGCAATGTCATAGGTCGTAATGTACGGGAATATCTGAAAGCAAATAAGGTTGCGTTTGTGTCGACTAAGGCTTCAAAGAAGTTGTATGCATATGGTAGTAATCAGCCACTAAAAGTTGTTGGCGTGTTTAATGCAGAAGTGTCTGTTGGAGGGAGTGTGTTAAGTGGGGTCGAATTTGTTTTCGTCAAAAATGGGGGACACGTCCTCGTTGGGCGGGAAACTGCCATTTCTCTAGGAGTTTTGAAGCTGGGAAGCTCACGTGAATTCACTAGAGGTTTCTACGGATGGAGCAAAAGCGGAGGCCAGTATTTTTGATAAGTTTCCGGGATGTTGTGAAGGTATTGGCAAACTGAAAGATTTCCTGCTAAAAGTCCCGACTGACTCGGAGGTACAACCTGTATCACAACCAATTAGGCGGGTTCCTTACCACTTGCGTGATAAACTGAGTACCAAACTGGGTGAACTTGTGGAACTAGACATCATTGAAAAAGTGAGTGGACCAAGCTTGTCGGACTCACCAGTGGTAGTGGTGCCCAAGCCCTCAGGTGACATTCGTTTGTGGGTGGATAAGCGACAAGCCAATATGGCAGTAAAACGAGAGCGTTTCCCAATACCCACCATTGACGAAGTGTTGCAAGATTTGAACCAGAGCAAGTTCTTTAGCAAGTTGGATCTCACCTTCGCCTATCGTCAAATAGAACTGTCGCCCGAATCAAGGGATATCACTACATTTGGTACACACAAGGGACTGTACCGGTACAAACGACTCATGGTCGGTATAAGTTGTGCACCTGAGATGTACCAGAAGGTACTTCACCAAGTCCTGTTAGAGTGTGATGGAGGTCATAATAGCGGGACTCCCGAGCGCGCGAAGCGCGCGTGGGACAGAGCCCCATACTCATGGAATATGGTCAACCTCTTTTCGTTTGGTTGTCACGTGATTGACCGAGCGTACGTACGTATGTACACGTCTACAGATTGTACGGGTGGAGTAGGGGAGACTATCAAAAGGAAGGGAGGGGTGTCTCAGGTGTGTCTTGGCAAGTCCACATCTTTAATATAGGATTTTAATATAGGACATTAACAATATGGTCAATTGACAGCTGCCAAAACAGGATAGCCACTGACCAGTACCCCATGACCATACCGCGGGCTCATGTGTCAACTCATCGAGGTAACGTGATTTATTTGGAAGTCGTCCGCTGACCAGTTAATTGTTTTACTAGATCGCGAACAACGCTCAATCTCATACTCTTACTAGTTTGGGAGCACGGGAAAACTGATAATGCACACATATTGGACATCAATGTTTTGATCAATTAATAGCTGTCAAAACAGGGTACCCGCTGACCAGTATCACTTGATCGTATCGCGGGCTCAGGTGTCGACCCATCGAGGTCAAGTATTTTTTGAAGTTATCCGCTGACAAGTAAACTAGTTTTCAAGTGATCGCAAGCTCAAGTTCAATTTTTTCTAAATTCATATGAAATATGTTGTGTTTATGTGCTGCACAAGTAAAATTTTGATTGCAAACTGACCTCGGACGCGAAAATTCAGCCAGCTGTTACAGGCAGGGAAGACAGTTGCTTTTGACATTTCTCTCCATGGTCATGCGTTAGTCACGCTCTACGTCCAATTTTTATGCTCTGATAGGTCAAAATTTGACAAGTGAGTTTATGCGGAAAATTTATGCAGCATCTTGAATCTTGTTTACTTTGACAGCTGAAGCTGACAGAGTTTTGTGTCAACTTGTGATGTTTTTAACTGTCGTTTTCCACTGGATGTACAAAATGAAATTCAGCTGCTATCAGGAGTCTTCTGTTATTCATGGTTAGTTTGTTTATTCGGTTTTTGGTTGAGAAATACGTCGCTTGTCAAAGTCGGAAATCCGATTTCGGATGGCATCGTTTTCGTTTTCACCTTGCTTGATGCGTAAGAGGATTGCAAAGTCTGAAGCTATACTGGCTTTACTTGATACCTTTCAGGAGCTGCATCTCGAATGGTAAGCCAGAGAAATTATTGTATTTGATGTTTGTTTTTTGCATCTAATTTAATGAAGTCGAGCGTAGTTTATGCGGGTATTTAATTTATGCACGTTTGTAAGATTTGAGACAACGATCTGACCGAGTATCAGGTTTGATATAATCTTACAGAACTTTAAAAAGCCTATAGACAGTTTCTCACCGCAGATAGAAAGAAAAAGTTCCAAAGAATATTTAGTTATAATTCTGGCCGGAAAAGAAAGCTTTGAGCGACTTGCTTGCCTCGAGTTCGTCTTTGAAAAAAGCAAACACTGGGAAGCTGGCTTAAAACATAAACTTAAGCTTGAAGCTTGAAGACTCAGGATATTTAGGGACACTTTAATACTTGTCTTCGTGAATGAAAATTGTTCTCTCTGTATATGTTTCACCGAATTATATTTCTTTTATTGATTAGCTTTGATTGTTAGTAGTCTCTCTTGTAATTTTAATCGCTCGGCCGATTGTTTTAAGTCGTTCAGTGAACATCGCTTGCAGGAGTACTCAAAATGCCGCGCGTTAAACCTTTAAATAAAAAATGAACATAATAAATTCTTGATTATCTTGGAGCCTAACTCTGTTAATGTTCATTCAAACACTCGCCACAGCTCGCACTACAAAAGTGAGAACAGGATGGCCGTATAGGTGATTTTGGAATTTTTTTCACAGTTTATGAATATTGGATGAGTGCAATTTGTATTGTGAAATACTGTTTTCTGTCCATGGTATAAAAGGTTGGTTTACACGCACCCAGATTTGTTGGCAAGATTTTGCAAAGTAAACTTGTCGAACGCAAAAAAGTTGCCCTGGTTTTTTTTCCAGGCCTAATTAATCTACGGTGACCAATAGCCATTATGGCTCTTAAATGTGATCGAAGATGGTTACCAGTTTTTGGGTGTACATATGAGGCTATCAACTTGATGTAAGATTTGGTCCACTCTTGGGTTGTTTGCAAATTATTTTCTCTAAAATCAATTAGTCTTTCCCTCAAAAGTCATTTAAATGTGCTCTAAAGGTAACTGAATTGTGGAATTCGAATACAAGTTTATTAATTTAAATTATAAATTTACTAATGGGAGCCTCGCTTTTAGCCCTGGCTAAATCTATATATTATTCTTGATGATGTGATAGTACATGCACCCACTGAGGAGGAACATGACAAAAGATTTGAGAATGTGGTCCGAGTACTGAGCAGCAGGGGGTTGACACTGAACCGAGACAAGTGTCAGTTTAAGATGTCACATTTGGAGTTCATGGGTCATGTTTTGTCGGCACGCGGAATTGATCCAGCAGATGTTAAAGTAAAGGCTGTTGTTGATGCCCGTGAACCGACGAACGCTGCGGAAGTACGAAACTTCCTTGGTCTGGTCAATTTCAACGCACGGATTATTCCAGACCTAGCAACAGTATCTGCACCCCTCCGCCAGCTTACAAAGAGTGGAGAACCATTTGTGTGGGGGCCTGAGCAACAGCAATCATTTGATGAGTTAAAGAAGCGACTGTCCAGTGCAGAGACACTTGGATACTTTGATAAGAATGCACCAATTAAGGTGATCGCAGACGCAAGCCCTGTGGGCTTAGAAGCCGTGCTAGTTCAAGAGCAAGGAGAAGAACTACGAGTTATTAGTTATGCAAGCCGCAGGCTGTCCGATACAGAACGCAGATATTCTCAGACTGAGAAAGAGGCCCTAGCCATTGTGTGGGCCTGCGAAAGGTTTCATGCCTAATTGGATGGTGCTGAGTTTCTGACCACAAGCCTTTAGAATGCATTTTCTCACCTAAGTCCAAGAACTGTGCTAGGATCGAGAGATGGCTTCTCACAATGCAACCCTACAGATTTACAATGAAATATATTCCAGGCCCTAAGAATATTGCTGATTCCTTGTCATGTCTCCTGTGTGCAATGCCACCGTCAGAACACAAAGACCAAACCGAAGAATATGTCAAGTGGGTTGCCCAAGAATCGACACCAGTTGCCCCGACAACTCGAGAAATAGAGAGAGCATCAGAACATGATCCTGAGCTGAAAAGTGTACGAGAATGTCTCTTGAATGGGAAATGGCAGCCTTAGAATTTAAAGAGTACCTACCTGTGCGAGGTGAGTTAAGTGCAATTGGAAAGCTTCTTCTTCCTGGAACTCGAATTGTGATACCAAAGCAACTTCGTTGTCAAGTACTAGAGCTGGCACACGAAGGTCACCCAGGAATCATAGCAATGAAGCAACGTTTGTGTACCAAAGTGTTGTGGCCAGGCATCGACAAAGAGGTAGAGAGAGCTTGTAAGACCTGTCATGGTTGTC
Source organism: Porites lobata (assembly GCA_942486035.1). Classification (NCBI taxonomy): domain Eukaryota; kingdom Metazoa; phylum Cnidaria; class Anthozoa; order Scleractinia; family Poritidae; genus Porites; species Porites lobata. The sequence goes on from CALNXK010000383.1 coordinate 136,922, forward strand.
AGTTAGTTTCACAACCAACCAAACCTTAGCCGATGACATGTACAGAGTTGACTACAGCATCATGGCAACATTTAGCAGCTGACCAATTAGGTCCATTGCCAATTGGTGATTATGTCTTTGTTGTGGTACACTATTACAGCCGATTCTTTGAGATGGAATTTACCAAGTCTACTATTTCTGAAAAGATTGTATTGACAATGGTCCGCAGTTTACCAGTGAACATTTTACGAAGTACTTGGAGGAAAACGGAATTGAACATAGACGAACCACACCCTTATGGCCACAAGCCAATGGTGAAATAGAAAGACAAAACCTCAGTATCCTGAAGCGCTTGCGTATCGCTCAAGCAGAGGGTCGCAACTGGAAATCAGAGATTGACAACTTCTTAGTGATATACCGCAGTACTCCGCATTCTACTACTGGGGTTAGCCCGGCACAACTATTATTTAGAAGACGTATCAGGACCAAACTACCCCATCTCCAAGAGTTCAGCATCGAAGATGAGGTTCGAGATCGCGACAATGAGAGAAAAGAAAAGGAAAAGGTGTATGCAGACTGCCAAAGGACAGCACGTGAAAGCGAGTTTCGAGAAGGTGATAAGGTTTTACTGAGACAGGAGAAAGAGAACAAACTGTCAACGCCATACAAACAGTCTCCCTTCAAAGTTATTCAGAAGAATGGCAACAGTGTTCTTGTTGAGGCTGATGGTGTGCCGTACAGCCGGAATGTAACCCATGTGAAGAAGTATTTCTAGCAAGATTATGATGTATTTCCAGCCACTAGTAAGTCAACAGATGATTCAAAGGCTCAGAGAGCAACACAAAGTTTATCAAACCAAGAGTCCAGAGAACCTGTAAATGTTTCCTCTGAGAGAGCAAGTGAGGGCGGCCCATTGGAGTACACACGATCACATGATGCTACTATGGAGCAAAGAGATCTGTCACCTTACGTCCAGAAAGAGTCAAAAGATTACCATCTAAATTTCAAGACTATGTTTTAGGCTTTACTCAGCTTGATTCAGAGTAGAACTTTGAGACTTTGAGAACAGGAACTCTGAACTGAGCTTGAACCGTTTGTTATGTTTTGTTATCTTTCCACTTAAGCCACTTTGAAGTGTTCAGTCATATAAGGATTTCTGTAGGGCAGGCTTTATTTTCTTTTCTTTTTCTTTTAACCCAACAAATAATTCGAAGAAGGGAGGAATGTAGTATATGTGAATATTTAGGTCTACCGTCCCCAACCCCATGTTTGTATAATGGAGCATGCGCTCTGACTGTTATGATGATTGAATACACATGTTTGCACAAGCAGCAATGGTGCGTGTGTTGGTGGTTAAATCTGAGTCAATCCTTGGTTAAATCCGTAAGTCACTACAGGGGTAGACAGGGGAAGGGGATAAGTATGTCCACTACGCAAAAAAGGGGTCATTTTACCGAAGTGTCTCAACACTTTTGTCCCTCATTGTCTGAATGCAAAATTGTGATACTGCACACAAGTTGAGCAGTGTATGACAATGAGTTGACCTGAAATTGAAGGAACCAATCACATAGTTATGTTACTGGTGGTGGGGGTGACATTGACTTATTCACGAGCGAATTACGTGATGACGTAATAAAAGGGCTCCGATATCCAGAATTAATGTCGATATGGTCTACAAGCTAAAAACTGACGCTGAAACTCGCACACATGTACACCTTTTGGCGAATTTCAAGGGTATGCGTGCTGAAAATATTTTTAACAAAGTGAATATTTCTCGTTCTTCACTTTATCCGATTGTTAAGGCGCAAACAATCACGGGTAGGGTAAGGATTGACACCTAGTAGGGATAGTCACTGACCGGCCACGGAAATATGGAGCGTTAGTGAGGAGCCGCCGTCACTGCGTTCAATAGGGAACTTAATCACCAGACGTTTCTAGGGGGCAACGGCACCCGGAAGTCACTTTACTTCCCGTCTACGTTTCCCGCCGACACGATCAGCCGTCGCGCATTCTCGACCCTAGTGCTTACGGCGAAAGCTGTGGGAAACTCTGCGCCGGAGTAGCCAAAATCTGGCTATTTGGGCCTCACGGCGAATGCTCTTTGATCCAAAAAAAACTTAATGCTTCTTTTATATCTACTTCATCGCGAAAGTCTTGTGCTGCTTCGGTATTAGGACTGAAGAAATTCAGGTATCCAAGGCTCTTGTGGTAGCTGCTGAGCAAATAGCGTTAAATGTTTGAATTTTTGCGTATGCTTGACATTTGATTAAATATTTCTGTGGACTACCTCGCGAGGCGGAAAGTGAAACCTGAATGGCTTGTTAAGATAAACGTATCGAAATTCCATTTAAACTTTCCAAAATATGAATTTAGCGTCCTTTTATTTATGTTTGTTCATGAATAGGTAATTAGGTAAAATAGGTCACGTGACACTTTTCACCTGTTAATATCTTTTGAAGAAATTAAAAATTCTCTCCTTTCTGGCCATGGAAAAAATTCGCACGGTAAAACAAACATTTACACGTGGTTCAAACTTAGTTGTAATCAACCATTCCTACCCCATTTTGAATTTCTTTTGGAATATCGTTATGACGTAACGTTTCACGTGACTACATCACTTCAACCCTATTTAATTAAACGCCTCGAAAGAAAGTTTCTCAAAAGTTTTTTGTAGCTGTATTAGAATTAAAGTACATGGCCGCAGAAGAAAAACAGCTTTATGTTCGCAGGGGGTCGAGACCAAAAATTGAGCCATGCCTTAACATGCTTTGAGTAGTTTCTCATTTCCACGAGATAATATATATATTTAGCCACAGCTAAAAGCGAAGCTCCCATTGATAAATTTATAACTTAAATCAAACAATAATTTCCACAAATCAGTTAACGTAAGGGCACATTCATGTGACTTTTGAGGGAAAAGCTAAGTGATTTTGGAGTGAAACAAATTTTGTATCGAGTTGATATAGCCCTATATGTACACCCAAAAAATAGTCTTCGGTCACATTTAAGAGCAATGATGGCTCTTGATCACAGTAAATAAGGCGTGCAAAACAAATTCTTGGAAAACAAATCAGACCGAATTTTTTGCGTTCGACAAGTTTACAAATTCTTGTGAATAAATCTGGGTGCGTGCAAACCAATCTTTTATTTTTTTTTATACACCACATCTGAGGAGAAAGAGTACTATGAGGCGCTGTTTTTATCATACAGACCTCGTACAAAATGCAGTATTTCACAATTTTTCAAGACAAATTGCATTCATTCAATATTCAGGACCATAGAGGCAGGCGTGGACTTTTAATTAGCGAAACTGTTCAAAAAATTTCCAAAATCACCTATACGGCCAGCCGGTTCTAACTTTTGACAAGCGCCAAATTTGCGAAGAAATTTTAAAAGAGTTACGCTTCAACGTGATAAAGAATTTACTGAGTCTATTTTTTATTAACGGTTTTATAACGATGTGTAATCTTAAAAAGCGTTTGATACGCTTGGCATTTTGATTACTCCTGCGAGCGATGTTTATGAACGCCTGAAAACAAATAATTCTAATTTATAATTCTCGTACGCATCCAGCAAGGTGAAAAACAAAACTATGCCATCCGAAATCGGATTATTGGCTTTGACAAGCGACGCATTTTTCAACCAAAAACCCAATAAACAAACCAGCCATGAATAAGAGAACACTCTTGATAGCAGCTGTATTTTATTTTGTACATCCAGTGGAAAAAGACAGTTAAAAACATCACAAGTTGACTCAAAACTCTGTCAGCTTCAGCTGTCAAAATAAACAACTTTCAAGATGCTGCATAAATTTTACGCAGGAATTCACCTGTCAAATTTTAACCAATCAGAGCATAAAAATTGGACGTGGAGCGTGACCAACAAGTGCCCATGGTAAGAAAAGGTCTTCCCCGCCTGTATTTTAATGCTGAATTTTGCGTCTGAAGTCAGTTTGAAATCAAAATCGTAATAGTGCGGGGCGATACTGACATAAACACAACATATTTGATATGAATTTAAAACAAAAGTAAACGTGAGCCTGCGATCATTTGAAAACGAGTAAATTTTCAGCGGATAACTTCAAAAAATACTCGACCTCGATGGGTCGAAACCTGAGCCCGCGATTCGGTCAGGTGATAGTGGTCAGCGGATACCCTGTTTTGACAGCTATCAATTGATGACAACATTGATGTGCAATCAGCTTTCTCCTGGGCTCCCAAAGTAGCTAGAAAGTGTGAGAGTAAACATTGGTATGCCTGTGGTGCGGACGGACGGTCGGTCGGTCGGTCGGTCGGTCACGTGATTATGGGTAGATTTCCTTAGCAATGGGGCTCCGCCCACCCGCGCGCGAAGCGCGCGCGTGGAGCTCCGCTATAATAGATAGGAGGAAAAGGTTTTGTAATAGTCAGACAAAATTGAAGTAGAGAGTTGTCAGCTCCACTTTGTGTATACGTGTGTGTTTTGTTTATATATATCAGATTTTTAGCGCTTAATAGAAGACATAAGCCGTTTCTTGGTTTGCTAGGTGATCGCTCTCTTATTCCTATTTTCTTTTTAATAGACGTTCTGGTAAACCGGACTAAAGGTACTTACTGGCCAGGGCAAGTCTAGGCAAGCCTATTGTGACGATTGAAAAGCCCCTTTGGGGAGGTAACAATAAAGTATGTATGTATTGTAGTAGAGAGACTCTCATTAGTAAACCTATGCCGAATTAGTATGCAGGAAGACAGTTATTAGTATGGAGGAACGCATTTTTACCTAGCTAGCAAGACACTGACTAGGCACTTAATTAGTATGCAGGATTAGGCAATGACTAGGCACTTACTAGGCACTGAATAGGCACCTAACAGGCGTAAAAACAACATAGTAGACTACTCACTATTTTTTCTAACTTTATTTCATTAACTTTCATTTATTGATTAATTATGAGTTATGCCACATAGAAATACTAGTCCTTGAAATACGACTCAAAATATTATTTACAACATTAAAGATATTCTCAGAGGACAAACTAAGCTAAAAAAATTAATGCTTTATTCAGTTGTCAATGCTTCTACGTAAATGGTTGTATCCTAGGATTCCCTTTGAACTTTTGGCGAACAATGGTCTGGATGTCCGTTATCCGTGTACGTTATGTCCGCTCTAATCTCGGATATTTTATGGCAAAGAACACGAATTAAAGAACAGTGATAGAATTTTCTAGACATAAGAATAAATAGAAAGGATATTTCTGTACGAAATATTAGGAGTTATTTGCTCTTCCATGAGGCCTAGGCGCTCTTACAAGGTCTCCTAGGAAAGACATTCGGCTTCATTTATCTAGCTATACAGAAGACTGAAATTGGGCGTCATTATAGGGAGTTTGTTGATGATTATAAATTAAGAAGATATAGTTTAACTATTCTAACCAAAGAGGTCTTTTCATAATTCACCCAGCGAATGTTCTTAGAAAAGTTTTAAATACAGTGAAACATGTATTAAGCAGACACCGTATAAAGTGGACACCCTCTATTAAGCGGACTGTAGCCAAAGTCAACAAATTTATTTCCATTATTTACTTTAAATGAAACCTTTATTAAACGGACACTTCTATTAAGAGGACGCGGACACTTAAAAAGTACCTGAAATAGTCATTTCTATTGTTGCCAACCTGTATTAAACGGACACTTGTAATTAAATTCCACCACCGAACCGGAAATGAGAAAGATTGCCACCAAAAATTTTTCGATTTTTACTTTAAAAAACGTGACTTGACGAACGGCATTTAATTTGCGTCACACATTGTTGAATACAATACAGTACAGTATTGTTTTCTATTTCGTTTAGTTTGTATAGAGCTTGTTTCACTCATCGATTTCGTCAAATTTGAGTTGCTATCTATTTTTAAGGTACTATGATCAATTGGTGCACTTTAATAAAGAAATTAATGTAAACGTATATCGTCATAGTCTCTGAGAGTATTCTAAACGTTTTCACTGTTCATTTAAATGGCATTTGACTCCTCATATGACATTATCTATCGAAACCCGTATTAGGCGGACAACCTGCATGTATTAAGCGAATACTACAGCATTCCCCGAGGGTGTCTGCTAAATACACTCTGGGTTTCACTGTAGTTTCCTTGGTACATATAGCTCACCTTTTATTGAGGTTGAAGAGTAGACTCCCTCGAAGATGAAATATGCAAATTTATGATACCTTGTAAAGGTCAACACCATGAATTGACCACTTGTTTGTACGATGAATGGGCGTCTCGATCCACTAAAAATACCCAGCAACGTATCATTTTTACTTTTTCCATCAAAGACTTTAATCTCGCTCCTATAGGTCGACGAATAATCGTCGAGGTTAAATATGGTAAAGGTCAATTTGACCGTGTGGTTAGATGGTGCTGTAATGATCCACGTGCAATTGTACACAGAGTAGTTTTTGGTTATACTGGAGCTGATGACCCCATTGGAGCTACCCACATCGTAGAAGCATGGATTGGTGTGCACAGCTGAAAATGAGTACAAAAATTATAGAGGTTATATTTATCATTCGAAATAGTTATTTAAGAGAACCGTCAATTTACATCTTTGAATATTAAGAGCATAAACTGCGTTGAGGTTACCCTTAAAAGGAAATTGTTACAAGAATCAATTCTGAAAATAAAAAAAAGGGAAAACTTTCTTTTTGGCAACAGGGGTCGCTCATGCACAGAACTAGTTGCCATTCCCGTCCTGGCAACTTTTGAGTAGGGTCTTGGAAAGAAGATTAGGCGTAAAGAGCATTTGAATCACATGACGTCACGTCGGCCACACTGGTATACCAAGGATCCCTAATGTCATGGCATCTGTAATGGGGAGTGGAGTCACAAATATAACAATGGTCGGAAATATTATAGGCTAAGAAGAAAAGTTAGAGTTGGTGAAAAGCGTGTTTAGAGTTTCAATTTAGGAGATGGATAAAAAGTGAATTGTACGAAGGATCACGTTATGGGTCTACAAGTGAAGAGGTGAATGTCCTAAGGCAATACCCGTTAGACGTTTCTTGAGTAGGATACAGTACTGTGCAAAATAAATCATAGCGAACTTATTTCGGCGAATAAATTGCATACTTTCCTTTTAGACGAAAACGGGACGAAATTTCGGTGCATCTATTGTTCTAACCTCGGTAAAACTTTGCAAACTACGCGATGAATCAAAACGAATTCTCGCGGCATGAGACAAAATTAGTAGATAATGGTATACGGACCATACACTTTTTTCTTTTTATAGTTGAAAATTTTTGTCAAATTATATTTAAAGATCTTTTAATCAAAGGTTGATTAAGTCTGGATGCAGATCGCTTTACCTTTCCTCAGGATTTACTAGTGAGACAGATTCCATGAGCCGTCCATAATATAAGTAATCATAAATTTTGTGGAAAGATGAATAAAAAATATTGTTGTTGTTGTCGTCGTTTATTGGTTTAAATTTTATTTTCCTTTTTTCAGTGTATTAATAGTATCCGAATTCGAACCCTTGAATAACAGCTACAACCCAGGACAAAACTGTTGAGATAATTCTATTTTCTAACTTTTGCACCCCAATCCCGTCTCCTCTAAACAGAAAAAGTTAGCCCCCTCCCCACCCTCTATTCAAAGTTGTCTCGGTCTAAAAACCAACGTGTATAATTGCCATGTTATCCTAAACAACTTTGGATAAGGAAGGGGCGACATCGGGCATTCATTTGGCGGGGGTTTCAGTTTTTGCCAGGATTACAGGAACAAATCGGAATTTTCGCGATTTCTCTCAACAGGTTTTGTCCGGGGTTGTCTGCAGACTATTTTCTATATTCTTTAATTTTCATACCAATTACCCCAAGAAGTGATAGTCCTCTTTTTTGGTCAAATTGATAAAAGCCATGGTCTCAGCATACTTCTTCTTTCTTTTGAATGCGAAATAAAGTTTTTACAGTAAAAATTGAAGTTGTCACATTCTGATTACACGATCTGTCAGATGATGTTTACTCTGTGACGTTACCATGGGCATGATTTTCAACAGCTTACGTGCCCGTAGACTCTTTGCCTGCTCAAATGATGACCTTTGTACGTAATCGCCAGACAAAATGGATCTCTCGAGACCTTCTGATAGTGACGAATCATTTTCAGGAGGGCATTCATTTGGCGGAGGTTTCAGTTTTTGACAGGATGACAGGAAAAAATAGGCATTTTCGCAATTTGTCTCAACAGGTTTTGTCTGGGGTTGTAGATCCTTCCACCCCAATCGCTTCAACGCCCTATGTCGCCCTGCCTACACTAAAACTGAAAATTGGGGGATTTGATGATTAATAGCAATTTCAAACTCTTTCTAATTTCCCCGAGAACGCCCCCTGGTGAAAGTTTATTTTTACTTTAAAGAAACCTGCAATCTGAACTGTATTGATGTCGTCGATGTTTAGACTACCCCTTGTTGGGGTTGTAAAACTAATTAAAATATTGGCCCACCCCTTATAACATTTGCTAGCATTGTCATATTTGTGACCAATTTCTTACATGTAGCACAAAAGTAATCGCTTATTACGTTTATGACCTATCCCCATAGGATTTGTAAACCTTAATACACTATTTTGACCCTTATTTCATCAGGTACCAGTTCCTTATTACTTTAATTTTGGACCCTTACATTTGGCACCAGTTATAACATTAATGCGACCTCAACTTAACAGCCAAAACAGGGTACAGTTTAAGTGCCACGAGCAGCAGTCCGTCTCAGTGTAGGGAGATGACAGAAATTACTGTGTATGTCGTAAGGAAAAATTCACTTGCCTTTCCACATTGCGATGAAAACGACTGCAAACAATATTTTTTTCATTCTTAACATTTCCAACCTCTTTCCTTTTCCACTCTAAAAAGGCCAAAATCTGAAAAAAAAAAAAAAAAAAAAAAAGACAGTAAAAGTCAATCAAAAGGGAGACATTATAGCGGGACTCTCGCTCTCAGACTTGGCAAAGAGTCTTAAGGCTCATTCATGAATGATACACTTCTTTTGTTTTATTCCCTCAAGCCTCGGAACCAAGTGTGAATTTTAATATATCGAAATTGGTTTACTTAGGTATCCATACACATCAGAGAAATTGTTTTAGTCACGTGACCGTACGTATGCCTGCCCGTCCGTCAGTAAGACGGCACCACCGGCTAACCAATGTGAAATGGCATTTTGTGGTTCATGTGGGAGCTTGCAACCTGTGTTTAATTTGATGATAGACATCCATGTTTGGTTAATTGACCAGGTAGGTACGTGGTGTAAGCATCATATAGTGGTTCCCCGTTAGTTACTAGAAGCAGTGTACCTAATCCTACATAATACTACATAGCCCTACATATCCCTACATAGCCCTACATAGCCCTACATAGCCATACACAGCCCTACACAGCCATACACAGCCCTACATAGCCCTACATAACCATACATAGCCCTACACAGACCTACATAGCCCTACATAACCATACATAGCCCTACATAACCATACATAGCCCTAAAAAGCCATACAAAGCCATAAAAAGCCCTACATAGCCCTATATAGCCATACACAGCCCTACATAGCCATACATAGCCCTACATAGCCCTACACAGCCCTACATAGCCATACATAGCCATACACAGCCCTACATAGCCATACATAGCCCTACATAGCCCTACATAACCATACATAGCCCTACATAGCCCTACATAGCCATACACAGCCATACATAGCCCTACATAACCATACATATCCCTACATAGCCCTACATAGCCCTACATAGACATACACAGCCCTACACAGCCATACACAGCCCTACATAGCCCTACATAACCATACATAGCCCTACACAGACCTACATAGCCCTACATAACCATACATAGCCCTACATAACCATACATAACCCTACATATCCATACATAGCCCTACATAGCCATACACAGCCATACATAGCCCTACATAGCCCTACATAGCCATACACAGCCCTACATAGCCATAAATAGCCCTACATAGCCCTACACAGCCCTACATAGCCATACATAGCCATACACAGCCCTACATAGCCCTACATAGCCCTACATAACCATACATAGCCCTACATAGCCCTACATAGCCCTACATAGCCATACACAGCCATACATAGCCCTACATAACCATACATAGCCCTACTTAGCCATACATAGCCCTACATAGCCATACACAGCCATAGATAGCCCTACATAGCCATACATAGCCCTACATAGCCCTACATAGCCATACATAGCCCTACATAGCCCTACACAGCCCTACACAGCCCTACACAACCATACATAGCCCCACATAGCCATACATAGCCATACATAGCCCTACATGACCATACATAGCCCTACACAGACCTACATAGCCCTACATAACCATACATAGCCCTACATAACCATACATAACCCTACATATCCATACATAGCCCTACATAGCCATAGACAGCCATACATAGCCCTACATAGCCCTACATAGCCATACACAGCCCTACATAGCCATAAATAGCCCTACATAGCCCTACACAGCCCTACATAGCCATACATAGCCATACACAGCCCTACATAGCCCTACATAGCCCTACATAACCATACATAGCCCTACATAGCCCTACATAGCCCCACATAGCCATACATAGCCCTACATAGACATACACAGCCCTACACAGCCATACACAGCCGTACATAGCCCTACATGACCATACATAGCCCTACACAGACCTACATAGCCCTACATAACCATACATAGCCCTACATAACCATACATAACCCTACATATCCATACATAGCCCTACATAGCCATAGACAGCCATACATAGCCCTACATAGCCCTACATAGCCATACACAGCCCTACACAGCCATACATAGCCCTACATAGCCCTACACAGCCCTACGTAGCCATACATAGCCCTAAAAAGCCATACAAAGCCATAAAAAGCCCAACATAGCCCTATATAGCCATACACAGCCCTACATAGCCATACATAGCCCTACATAGCCCTACACAGCCCTACATAGCCATACATAGCCATACACAGCCCTACATAGCCATACATAGCCCTACATAGCCCTACATAACCATACATAGCCCTACATAGCCCTACATAGCCATACACAGCCATACATAGCCCTACATAACCATACATATCCCTACATAGCCCTACATAGCCCTACATAGACATACACAGCCCTACACAGCCATACACAGCCCTACATAGCCCTACATAACCATACATAGCCCTACACAGACCTACATAGCCCTACATAACCATACATAGCCCTACATAACCATACATAACCCTACATATCCATACATAGCCCTACATAGCCATAGACAGCCATACATAGCCTATAGCCCTACATAGCCATACACAGCCCTACATAGCCATAAATAGCCCTACATAGGCTACACAGCCCTACATAGCCATACATAGCCATACACAGCCCTACATAGCCCTACATAGCCCTACATAACCATACATAGCCCTACATAGCCCTACATAGCCCTACATAGCCATACACAGCCATACATAGCCCTGCATAACCATACATAGCCCTACTTAGCCATACATAGCCCTACATAGCCATACACAGCCATACATAGCCCTACATAGCCATACATAGCCCTACATAGCCCTACATAGCCATACATAGCCCTACATAGCCCTACACAGCCCTACACAGCCCTACACAGCCATACATAGCCCCACATAGCCATACATAGCCCTACATAGACATACACAGCCCTACACAGCCATACACAGCCGTACATAGCCCTACATGACCATACATAGCCCTACACAGACCTACATAGCCCTACATAACCATACATAGCCCTACATAACCATACATAACCCTACATATCCATACATAGCCCTACATAGCCATAGACAGCCATACATAGCCCTACATAGCCCTACATAGCCATACACAGCCCTACACAGCCATACATAGCCCTACATAGCCCTACACAGCCCTACATAGCCATACATAGCCCTACATAGCCCTACACAGCCCTACATAGCCATACAAAGCCCTACACAGCCCTACATAGCCCTACATAGCCATACACAGCCCTACATAGCCAACATAGCCCTATATAGCCCTACACAGCCCTACATAGCTATACAAAGCCATACATAGCCCTACATAGCCATACATAGCCCTACAAAGCCCTACATAACCATACACAGCCATACATAGCCCTACATAGCCATACATAGCCCTACATAACCATACATAGCCCTACATAGCCCTACATAGCCATACATAGCCCTACATAGCCCTACACAGCCCTACACAGCCCTACATAGCCATACATAGCCCTACATAGCCCTACATAGCCATACATAGCCCTACACAGCCCTACACAGCCCTACATAGCCATACACAGCCCTACATAGCCAACATAGCCCTATATAGCCCTACACAGCCCTACATAGCTATACAAAGCCATACATAGCCCTACATAGCCATACATAGCCCTACAAAGCCCTACATAACCATACACAGCCATACATAGCCCTACATAGCCATACATAGCCCTACATAGCCATACATAGCCCTACATAGCCCTACATAGCCATACATAGCCCTACATAGCCCTACACAGCCCTACATAGCCATACAAAGCCATACATAGCCCTACATAGCCATACATAGCCCTACAAAGCCCTACATAGCCCTACATAGCCCTACATAGCCATACATAGCCCTACATAGCCTTACATAGCCTTACATAGCCATACATAGCCCTACATAGCCCTACACAGCCCAACACAGCCCAACATAGCCATACACAGCCCTACCCAGCCATACATAGCCATACATATAATTTTAAACGTTTGGAAAAAGAACTATTAGATAAAAGAAGTAAAAAAAAAACCAAGGTCAAAAACGAGTTGTAAGGTACTTGTCAGAGTTAAATAATAGCTCATAATCCCAATAAAATATTTTAATTATTACTTAAATCTGAGGGTTTCGTGTAATTTTTTCTAAATTTGGTGTTCTTGTTGTTCAAGCCTCGTAATGTAGTCTCTTATGATAACGCAGGGCTGTTTAGGACTATGTAGCCCTGTGTCCGGGTATACAGGGCTATGTGGGATTGCATAGAGTTCTGTTCGGCTATGTAGGGTTGTGTAGTAATATGTAGGGTTCTGTAGAGCTATGTAACGCTACGTAGAGCTATGTAGGGTTGTGAGGGGATGATAGGGCTATTTGTAAAATGCAACTAGTGGTCTATTATCAATGCTGCGTTCTGATTGGTTGCGCTACTACTAGGCTAGATGTTATAGCCCACTATTAGCGAAAAGCGCCAGCTTTGAAAATCAAGACAATGGCATATGTATGGCTATGTATGTCTATGTATAGCTATATTTAAGCAACAGAAAACGTTTTCTGTTGGCATAGTTCCATATAAACACAAGAGGGGTTGGGAGAAAACGAGACAGTTATTCAAACCCGAGACGATTCGTCTCGGGTTTGTATAACTGTCGAGAATTCTCCCAACGCCTCGAGTGTTTATATCAGGCTATGCCAACACAGGAAATAAGCTTTCCATTGCTTTTATAAAATAACTTTCCTGAGAAAAAACACAACACTCTTTGTACGACACTGATTAAAAGATAAATTCCAACCAGTCGCAAAGTCTGTCCACGAAGTGTTGTGCACGTGTAACTAGTTATGGCTATGTAGGGCTATGCAGGGCTATGTATGGTTATGTAGGGCTGTGTAGGGCTGTGTATGGCTATGTAGGGCTATGTATGGCTATGTATGGCTATGTATGGCTGTGTATGGCTGTGTATGGCTATGTATGGCTATGTAGGGCTATGTAGGGCTGTGTATGGCTGTGTATCGCCAAGTAGGACTCAGTATGGCTATGTATGACTGTGTAGGGCTATGTAGGGCAGAGTATGGCTATGTAGGGCTATGTATGGTTATGTGGGGCTATGTAGGGCTGTGTAGGGCTATGTATGGCTATGTAGGGTTATGTATGGCTATGTAGGGGTATGTATGGCTGTGTATGGCTGTGAATGGCTGTGTATGGCTATGCATGGATGTGTAGGGCTGTGTATGGCTGTGTAGGGCTATGTATGGCTATGTAGGGCTATGTATGGCTATGTAGGGTTATGTATGGCTATGTAGGGCTATGTATGGCTGTGAATGGCTGTGTATGGCTATGTATGGCTATGTAAGGGTATGTATGGCTATGTAGGGCTATGTATGGTTGTGTATGGCTGTGTAGGGCTATGTATGTCTATATAGGGCTATGTAGTGTTATGTATGGCTATGTAGGGCTATGTATCGCTGTGTATGGCTGTGAATAGCTGTGTATGGCTATGTATGGCTATGTAGGGCTATGTAGGGCTATGTATGGCTATGTAGGGCTGTGTATGGCTGTGTATGGCTGTGTATGGCTATGTAGGGCTATGTATGGCTATGTAGGGCTATGTAGGGCTGTGTAGGGCTGTGTATGACAATGTAGGGCTATGTATGGCTATTTAGGGCTATGTATGGTTATGTATGGCTATGTAGGGCTGTGTATGGCTATGTATGGCTGTGTAGGGCTATGGATGGCTATGTATGGCTGTGTATGGCTGTGTAGGGCTATGTATGGCTATGTATGGCTATGTAGGGCTATGTATGGCTGTCTATGGCTGTGTATGGCTGTGTATGGCTATGTATGGCTATGTAGGGCTATGTAGGGCTGTGTAGGGCTGTGTATGGCTATGTAGGGCTATGTATGGCTATGTAGGGCTATGTAGGGCTATGTATGGCTATGTAGGGCTATGTATGGCTATGTAGGGCTATGTATGGCTGTGTATGGCTGTGTAGGGCTGTGTATGGCTATGTAGGGCTGTGTAGGGCTATGTAGGGCTATGTATGGGTATTTAGGGCTGTGTATGGCTATGTAGGGCTATGTAGGGCTGTGTAGGGCTGTGTATGGCTATGTAGGGCTGTGTAGGGCTATGTAGGGCTATGTATGGCTGTGTATGGGTGTGTAGGGCTGTGTATGGCTATGTATG
This sequence comes from Porites lobata, assembly GCA_942486035.1. Lineage (NCBI taxonomy): Eukaryota > Metazoa > Cnidaria > Anthozoa > Scleractinia > Poritidae > Porites > Porites lobata. The sequence goes on from CALNXK010000383.1 coordinate 151,927, forward strand.
GCTATGTAGGGCTATGTACGGCTATGTGTGGTTATGTATGGCTATGTAGGGCTGTGTAGGGCTATGTATGGTTATGTATGGTTATGTAGGGCTATGTAGGTCTGTGTAGGGTTGTGTAGGACTATGTAGGGCTGTGTAGGGCTATGTAGGGCTATGTATGGGTATGTAGGACTGTGTATGGCTATGTAGGGCTATGTAGGGCTGTGTAGGGCTGTGTAAGGCTATGTAGGGCTGTGTAGGGCTATGTAGGGCTATGTATGGCTATGTAGGGCTGTGTAGGGCTATGTAGGGCTATGTATGGCTGTGTATGGGTGTGTAGGGCTGTGTATGGCTATGTATGGCTATGTAGGGCTATGTAGGGCTATGTGTGGTTATGTATGGCTATGTATGGCTGTGTAGGGCTATGTATGGCTATGTAGGGCTATGTATGGTTATGTAGGTCTGTGTAGGGTTGTGTAGGACTATGTAGGGCTATGTATGGCTGTGTATGGCTATGTATGGCTATGTAGGGCTGTGTATGGCTATGTATGGCTATGTAGGGCTATGTATGGCTATGTAGGGCTATGTAGGGCTGTGTATGGCTAAGTAGGGCTATGTAGGGCTGTGTAGGGCTGTGTAAGGCTATGTAGGGCTATGTAGGGCTATGTATGGCTATGTAGGGCTATGTATGGCTGTGTATGGCTGTGTATGGCTATGTAGGGCTGTGTAGGGCTATGTATGGTTATGTAGGTCTGTGTAGGGCTGTGTAGGGCTATGTAGGGCTATGTATGGCTGTGTATGGCTGTGTATGGCTATGTATGGCTATGTAGGGCTATGTATGGCTGTGTAGGGCTATGTATGGCTATGTAGGGCTGTGTATGGCTGTGTATGGCTGTGTAGGGCTATGTTGGGCTGTGTAGGGCTTTGTAAAGCTATTGAGAGAAATGTATTCCATATATTAGCTAACGGGGAATCACTATATGATGCTTACACCACGTACCTACCATTGACCAAAAAAGGTATCCGCTGACCAGTATTGCATGACCTTATCGAAGATTCAGGTTTCAACTCGAGGTCAAGTATTTTATTATTATTTTCTGCTGACCAGTTATTTTCTTTTAATTGATCGCAGGCTCAAATTCAATGTTTTTAGCAGCAATTGTTTCTCGTCTATTGAGCCCCTCTCTAAAACGTCACATGGCCTTCCCCTAATTTAAGGTAAGTGTAGATTTGTGGATTTCTTTAGCAATAGTTTCAATTTCACGGGGGCTTTGCCTTTGGTTCTGGCTAAAGCTATACATTAAACATAGATTAACTTAAGGCATAACATAGTAGAACACGTCTGAAAGGTCTGAAGAAGGGTAAAAAATCTCCTACAACACTAACAACTTTTAATTAATACTTTTTCCGTAAGAATACGAATTTGAAGGATTGTAGTCTCATTCGCCGTTCCCCTTTTCAAGAACCAATTTTTACGTACAAAAAGTCTTGTTCGCCACCCAAATGACAATGATATTATTTTATACTCTTAGGTTCATTTGGAGCAGTTAGATACTAAATTCATAACCTTACAAAGTAAAATGTTGTCATCCTATGCGGACATATTTTTTTACAAGCTCGGCCATGATACTTTTCTCTTTTAGACAGGAATCATGGTTGGCTTCAATACCCCGGCTAATTCTCAATAGCCAATCCCTTTTTCTGTTGATTGAAGCTTATTTATAAATATTCGTCAACCAAAACGGCTGTCGTGAAAACTTGTTGTTTCTTCGAGAATATTTCTTACCGGTTCGGTAAATATTAAGTCCTTTACTTTACATTTTCGGCAGGTTCGAAACGCTTAGCAAATTTCTAGAGTTAAAGCACGAAGCTCTAGCATAGAAACCACACAAACACGAAACTTTTTGTGACCTTGCAGTTAAATTGCAAAATAAGACGATTCGGAACTGAAATATTTAAAGGGGGTCTCCATCAGCCGCTTTCTTCAACTTCCGTTTGTTTGTTTTAAGAATGTTCTATGAGTCAGGACTCACCTTAATAATTTATCCGTGAAAAAGAAAATAAATGAGACACACAAGTTCTGTGGAGTAAAGCTGTCTCTTTATGGACACTACAGGGACATATCCAGGTGTCCACATTAGAGAGTTTTACGTATTATGGAGATTGGAATTGCGGTAAGAAATTTGATATCTTTGCATGGAAAGAACTGTCCATAAAAAGATATGTCTAAATGAGAATTTATAAATGTATTTCTATCAAAAAATCTAGAAAAAAAATCGCGATTTCCTGACAAAAGGTAAACCAACATGGAATCCTCCTGCCAGCAAACGAGTATTTTGGGGGGTAAAGATGCTCAAAATGCGATCAATTTATTCCGTTATCCTTAAATTTAAACCCACTAATAAATAAAAGTCAGTACTATGGTGGAAAAATACATAGTTATTGTGTGTAAAGATGTTTTGCCAATAGTTCGTTTAATATAAACAGGTTTCTGTTATACTCAGCAAATTCGTAAAAGGTAAAGAACCAGAAAACCTGACGTAAAAATTCTTTAAAACAGAAGCCTTTTTTGACCTCGTGGTTAATTCTCAAATATAAATTTCTGTTCCATCTAGAGATATCAAAGGGATCTCTAGCTATCTTAAACACTTTTATTTTTATTTTATTTTTTAACTGTGCCTTGATATTTGTTTTCATCTACTGAACTTCCGCTGTTCGATCAACAGTCAATTTTAAACAACATGGTTCACACACAAGGCGCAGAATTTTTCACGAAGTATGAATGGTGAAGGTATTTAAACTAACAAAATTGTTGATATCAAGTAACTAACCTTGTACAAAGCCTGATTATAGCATTGCTTGCAGAGGAACTTTCATGACCAAAATCCAAGTTTAAATTTACACCGTTTTATTAAACACCTGCAGGCAAACCCTAAAATTGAGCTCAAATGTCTCTGACTACAATAAAGATTAAATAAGCTGGACGAAAGTTTTTCTTTTGATGGTGAACGAAATTTAAATACATAATTATCTTCTCTCCATAGGGGCTTGTCAGGGATAATGAAACAAATAATTCAAATGGAAGAAAACAAAGATAAGAACCCAAAATGATGGAAAGCGAACCAGTTATCTATTTTACAAACATGGCCCAATATTTAAACACAGGGATGTTGGAAACAAATCAAGGAAGAGGTAAAGGCAAGACTTAAACTCGGAACCTCCTTATTGCAAGTGCAGCGTTCTAACCACTCGGTCACAGTGTCGCCTTCAAATTGCCTCCCTCAAATTGCTGAGCAGGTGAGGCTTGAACGTTTGAATTCAAACAAAGGTAGATATTAGTTTTTTCTATATTGCCAATATTATTGCACAAAACTCGCAATGAGTCTTTTAATAAGAGATCGTGAGAATTGCTTAGTCCTTCCTTTTTTTCAAGGAAGTCGGTTGCTAAAAACCGACAGTGAAATCCTGCTGACTGATTCTAATCAGTTTGACAGAAACTGATTTGACTGACAGTTTAACTTTAAATGATCGCAAGATAGATGGCGGTTGCTATTTTAATTCGCCCTTTATAAGTAAATTTTTGGATTATGCAAATTTTGCTCAGCTACTTTCCGAACAGCTAAGTAAGAAATTACACATTTTTTTATTTTATTGAGGTATTGCTCGTTCACCCAAGGAAACCTAAATGCTCTTGTTAGAAGCAAAATATATTTTCTCCTAAATATCGTAGTCTGGTAAGGCGAAGAAAGATCGTCTGGAACAATTTGTGTTTTTGCAATCTTTAAACATTCGCATTGATATGACACAATTTGTGACATTTGCTACAGCAAAGTGACATCTTTCATTAGCATTCATGATCATCACAAAATGTAGACGAGAAAATTAGCTCCTATAGCCCAAGAAGAATAGAGCATCAAGAAATTGCTTCCAAATAAAACGACCTTTTCACGACTCCAGTAAAGTATAATGTGCCCCAGTGGTAAGCACCAAAAGAACACGTATCTTCCAATGTAATGATCACCGTTTAGACGAACTTTTTTTCTATTCTTTGTTAGACCTTCCGGGCCTCAAACAAAAATAATTTTATAGGACGTGTAAACTTATCGCTCACAATGAAAACGATGTTTCTCCGACATAGCCAAAAATCAATTAATTCAAGATTAAAATTCAAAGGTAGCGAGTGAAAACCATCGACAGCTATTTGAATCCTACTATCTTTGCAATTTGTACACTATACTAGATTTCCAACAAATATATGAAACATTAATAGTATCACACATTGCTATATCTCAATGAAAGTTAAGGAAGATTTTAATTACAGACATCATTCTTTTTTCAGAAACTCTAAAAACCGAAATAATTATCAAACCATTTTTTATTAAACCTCTAGCAATTTCTTCCCCTACTACTAAGTGCGGTCTTCTAATTTTTACGGAGTTGCATTCTGCTGACTTTCCGTTAATGGCACAACATATAATTAGCGGGGGGATCCTTTACAAAACGAATTTGTCAGCGAGGATAAAAATGTTGTACCGAAAATAGGTGAAGAAAATTCTGGACAAAGTTCTTGCTTAACACAAATTGTGATACAACTTGCTCCACCCACTCAGTTTAGCTAATGAAACTGGCACAAAATGACAAAAAAATATATTTTAATACACGTATCGTTTTGGAGACTATGTAAACAGAGCACAACGGAAGCTTTTTGACTTCTTAATTACCCAGGTTATGTGGGAATAAAACCAATACCCAGCCGCTTAAACTTTAATCAGGCTGCTATAATTTATATGGTGAATAGAAAAAGGAAACATTAACATCAAGGATGAAATTTCTTTAAAATTTCTTTTCGTGAACGTTTTTCTTTTTTAAAATTTACATGAGTGCGACGAATATGTGAACGTAAGATATTATGCAAACTACCTTGTATTGAAAAAATATAGTTAAAAAATAAAAAAGGCAATCTAATACGGTTTGAATACAGATAAGTGTGGACGTGGGGAAAGGTGTGGATTAAAAATATCCGGGTAAGTGTGGACCGGGCCTTGGTGTTGAAAGTGCGAGTTTTTGGAACACGGAAATGGCCTATTATTATAAGTGATGGATCAGGGCGGATAAAAGTTTATCGCCTTGGCTTGTATGGACTAAATAAGGATAGGGCGGGCCGATCTCCGGAGCTTCTATGCGTACTGTCTACACGGAGTTATTTCACCCTGGCCTCAGTAGCCAGGAAGGATATATCATGGTTCAGTTTAGGAAAGCGAACTTTGTGAAGACAGAAGTTTAATCATATTCTTTACTGGTGGGGATGAACTTTTTGTAGTATAGAAAGAAGAAAATAATTTTGATATCCTTCAGCGGTCGCAGCGAAGCCATATGAAGATTTACTGTGGGCCCAGCGTGAAAAAACTTAACAGCGATTTACATACATACATGGACCAAAAAATTATGTAGTTATTCCGATCCAGGCATTTCGGAGAAATCTAATGAAACTGAAACCTTTATAAATGGTTATTTAGCCCCACGCTTTGAAAGCGGTCAAAGAAATTGTAACTAATCAAAACAGAGACGCCGTGGCTATATGCCCGGAAGCCGGGAAGGGTTTAAAAAACTGAATGCCCGGCAGTCAGAAAATTTTCTAGAATTTCTGAAAATCCCTTTTTGTAATCGTTTGAAAGTGTCCGATCCTACCTTCTTTACCTTCATTTTGATCCGGATGGTTGGCCTGTGGTTGAGGTGGAACCTTGTGCAGGGAACACATGCGCAGAACGCGACATGTGCACAGCCAAAATCACAGCCACAGCTGACGACAGCGAGTTGAAAGAAGTGATGGGAATGGCGAAGTAAAGGGTGAGTTTTCTTGGCTTAAATCTGACTTTTTCGAGGCAATTAAATTATGGGAACAAAAAGATCAATTGCTGAGGAAATCCAGTCAGATTAAACTATTAAAAATGGTTCTTGAGAGTAAAGAAATCAACAAACAACTTGTGATCCTACAGTGTCAGTCGCTGATCGGTGCATGTTGTTTTTTTTTTTGAGATACGACGAAGACTTAATTTTGCTGAAAATCCTATTTTCAACATATGTGTTTTCGTTGAAACCCACCTTGTTTGAAATGAACTCATTCAAATTATGTTTTTATGTACACTTGGAGCTAGTAAATAATAGTTTTGTTAGATTTTGGAGACGGTTTACGTAAACAAAGTTAACCACTTTGATTAATTTTAGCTTAATTTTGTCTGCACAGCGAGATCGAAGATGGCGAATTACCGCTTGAATTTGCAGTGTTACGAGGTTTGCAGTGTGTATAGTTACGTAACATCGGCTCCTTGTTTGTTCTTTCAAAGAATTGAGAACTCGGTAAGTCAGAATTTGTTTAAATGCTAACTTTATCGTTGGCCTAACTTGTATTCCACTGATTTCGCTACTTGTCAAATTCGCTACGTCAAAAGTTCGCTCCTACAAAAGTTTACTGGGCTCGCTGCTTATTGGCAAAGTCCAAAACTTGCACCGTCGGAGGAGCAAGCGTAAAAGAACAACAAATTCAGTTAAATATCCTTTTATAGTGGGATTGAGGAAATATGTTAAAAGGTTTGTAGGAAGTAATATCTACCATGGTATGTATCGAACAAGTAGCGAAATGGAACTTGCTTTCAAACAGGATTTACATGTTTAAAAATTAATTTATTCGTCCATAGCCCTGGACGGCGGGTCGATCAAAGAAGCAGACGGATGCTCGTAGTGGTTTCTCTCCCTTCATAGCGTAGCGTCCGGTCTGGAGAAACCACTGCTTGCAGGGTATCTGCTCATGCACAAGATATGAGTATGTGTAAAATAGCTCAGCCATGCCGGTCCAGGAGTAAGCCATATTGTGCCATTTTAACAACAGTGAGCTGGCTTATAAATGGTCAGCAATCAGTACATAAAAATATATGTATTTTTGTAAAAAATGAGAGCCCCATTGGTCAAAGTGCATGAAACCATGAATGATTACATGAATTCTGCTGAAAATTGGTCTCTAGCAATAGAAATTGGCAGCAAGGTTCTTACAAGTCATTGCACACCTTCAACAATGAAAGAGCTTTTAAATTTCATTTAGCTCAACGTATGAGGATGGTGGCAAGGAGTGTGGGTTATTGGCACAAGACAGTGCTGAGAAAATGAAGCAAAAAACATGTGCTTTCCAGCTATGGATAACCTGCAACTAGGAGTTTTTTTTGGGGGGGGGAGGGAAAAAAAAGAACTCCCTAACAAAAGGGAAGAAGGACCGCCTGATCACAGGATGGGCCATGGACTATTTCTTTTTTATGGACCTTCCCTTTGGAGGTATTTGACTGTTTCAATGTTGTGGCTTTAAGTCCTGTCAATGGTGGTTTGCTAATCAAGAATACATGTCATGTCATTGAAATACACATTAGAGATTAGGAAAGGTTTAAGGGTCTTTTTCTTACATGTACATTGGGCACTAAATATGAAAGAACTATTCATGGAAATTATATCTTTGTCAAAACTGAAAGGGATACTTCTTTCAGGCAGGTCATAGTTATTGGAGACCTTCCAGCTCAGTTCCCATTACAGAAACGCGCCCATTGAAAAACGCTGTCCGTGAAAAGTGGGGTACCCATTAGGCTTTGCGAGCAAAAACGAAGTTTCAAAGACTACCGTCGTTTTCGGTCTCTTATGAACTTCATAGCGGTTAACTATTCTCACACTTTCAAGAGACAATGCAGAAACAATAGAAGTAGGTTGGCATTGTTTTAAGTGTTGGAATGTCTTTGTCATTGCTACAAAGAAGAAAATGTTTATGCAAAGAGAAGCATTTTTCTTCCTCGTGCACTAACATAAAACCCTTGCGAATTCGGTAGTCTCGTGCAAATCGTTTTGATGGCAAAACAGTTAAAGCTAATCAAAAACCAAAGTATTCTTCACTTAAAAACTCATCTTCACGAAAATCACTCAATAAGATTGAATAAAAATGTTTGCAGCGTTTATAAATATTATTATCAGAAGCGGTATTGTAGTTGTTTTCAAGAGACGGATTAGATCGCTGTTTAGGTTTGGCCGTTAAATATGTAGTTATAGCGTTCTTAAAGAAAGTATCGCTCTTAATTTTGCCTTATACTTTGCTAAAATCAATATCTTAAATGAAGAATGTAAGTGAGAGTGCTGTTTCGTCGAATTTGCCCGTAAATTTTAAGGTTTATAATATTATCCAAAACCCGTGACAAAATGTAAACAAACTATTAACGCATCGGTTGCGCTCATATTTCATCGATCGATTCGAACACCAAGAAGTTTGTAAAAGGTAGAAATTCATTTTAAGTCAGTGCATTGAATTATTTACGGCAAAATCAACAACAATCATCGAGGATTTTTCAATTTTGAAGCGTTTAACAGCAAAAAGTCACATGCTAATTCGGAGTAAATTTAGACAGTTTTTAAACAGACTGAGCTATTGTTAGTCGCGTGAAGTTCTATTCTTCATCAAAGAATAGGCAAATGTTGCGGATGTCTGAGCAGGAACAATAACCAGGAAAGGGATATACCCAGGGGATTTCTTGATTGACACTAAATTAACGTCATTTTTCACTTATTTGCATTTTCACGATCGACGTTTTTGAATGGGCGCGTTTCTGTAATGATTATTCAGAGAATTCTGAAATCATGAAAACCAGTGTGCGGTATCAGCGTGCAAAGAAAGTAGTGTCCGTGTGCAAAAGGGCAGCCAAAAAACTGAAATGTTTCCAGTCTGTATTTCTCTGGAAAACTACATATATGTTTTGGAACACCATCTGGTAAAAACGTATCTTTGTTTTTGGATCATGATGTGGCTATTCCATTTGAACCTCTCAACTTCTCTATGAACTGCTGGGATCATGACATATGCTAAAAGCAGTCTCCAAGCAAACATGACTTTTACATAATGTCAAATAAAAATTACCGATTTTCCCTCTCTTGAGAAAACAAAAAGGAACACAGTGTCTTTTCACAATATTTAATAATGCCCAGACACATGACATACATTTGTATTTATGAAACTGCTCTCTGTTATAATGAAATTAGTGTGTTTAAAATGTTATTTTTAGTTAAATTATGGTTCACTTGTTAACAAGGGTGATGCTAACTACATACCTTCTTACATCTTATCAGATCAAAATTGACCATATTATTGTCTTATTTTTATACATCATCAAATTATTTACTCTGTAGTCTCCCCCGCAGCTGTTTTTGTCTTGTTATGCAATGCTTACAACCTTGGAAGACCATGTGATATCCATCCTAAACTGAGATACAATTGATCATTTACCACCATTCCAACCCCTTGATCTTTGTACATGGGGCAGCACTTCACTTCCAATATGGAACCTTAAGTTATTACATGTATTATAGTTTGTACGATAATTTATCTTTTCATTTTAATTGACTTTGACGAATATTAATAATAATTATATTTTGAAAACAAAATGGCAGAAAAATAAAACAAAATGAAAAGGAAAGGAAAAAATAGTAAAAAGAAAGAAAAAAAGGAAATAAATGGTCGATTTACACAGAAATTGTCAAGGCACGGGTTTTTTTGCAATGGCAGTCCTAGGCCACCATACTGTCCTAGTCCATAACCATTGAGTTCCAGTTCAAAAAACAAGAACTCCAAAATTGAAAATTCTTGGACCTTTATGTAACCAGACAGTTAAATAACCAGACAGTTAATCTGAAGACAGACTCCAAAACTCTGTATTACAGTATACTGAAATTAAAATATAGTCGTCTTTTAAAGCACAACAAAGGCTAAATGAAATATGCATTGTTAAACAACAGTCATAATAACTGCCACAGTAATTACACAAACAGTGTATTTCTACAAAAACTTATGTTCAGATCGATCAATTGTTGATCCCATCTTTGTGTCCTATGGGATGCATGCCATGAATTATTTTGCGTCTTTGGGGATTTTTGTGTTTCAGGGATACAGTATGCAGGGGTAACAAAATCACTGAATTGGGTTTGTTTCCCATGATGGAACATGATATGGGTGAACTTTTTTGTTGCCTAGCACGTGACTACAAAATATGAATATGTCTTCATAAACACCTTTCTTTGCAAGAATTTCACAAATTTCTGTTGGAGTTTTGTCCTTATTACTACCAGTATTTATAAAGTGCTTGAAATGGATAATTGAATTTCTTGCTCCATCAGCATCAATTAGACTTTCTTCTTTAGATGCATCAGCATGCCTCTCAAGGAGTCTTTCTAGCCTCTCAGGACCATGATTTCAAATTCCAGTTGGTGTGTCAGGTAATTTTGCAGGGTTGAGAATGGTCTGTAAAAATTCTTTAAGTAATTGCATATCTTTTTCAGGAATTGTCTCTTCCCCTTGAACAATCATGTTGTCTGTAACATTGTCCTTGTTTCTATTGAAACGATTTTTCTGTTCCAGATTGAAGTCTTCCACTTTGGCTCCTTTGTGTTCAATATAATTATTTTGTTTCCATGTGGGAAAGTAGTTCTTCCGAATGCTCACCAGGATTTTCTTTCATGTCTATAATCATTGACACAGTTGCTTCTAACATTGTATTTGATCAACATCACTCATGTCTGTCTGAAAGACTTTGCTACATTTACTGATAACACCAAGTACATCAAGAAGGAAGCAAGTGGTTGTAATAGAAACAAAACATTTTATTTTTTAAATCATACCCCTTGCTTTTGCTGCCCCATCTTTGTTACTAGATGCTGCTTCATGCTCCAGAGACAATATTAACAGTGTCCATGCAGAATAAATGGCTTCCACGGCTTCATGTGTTGACAGCCACCATACCTGTGTAGGCTTCTTGAAGTGTTTTACCTCTTGATTCATCAGGTTCTTCAATTGAGTTCAATTGGTCTTCATATTGATCCATTTCCCTGAGGTGATAGCTAACTTCTTCTGTCTTCTTGAAATTTCCATGGCCTGTTCATCCTCTCACTGCACGGTTACCTTTATGGGGATTTCCAAGCCGCCTTGAACCAGTAAAGTTTGTATTGCAGCAAATTCACGTGAAATGAAGTTAGGTGCACATTGTTTTCCAAAATTTTGCATTAATTTGATGTAAATCTAACTTTTGCAAAATTCACATTACTTTTGTGTATTGTAAATTTTCTTTGCATCGCCAATTTGCATCGTTAATTTCCTATAATAAGTTAATGTAAATAAATTTGAATAGAATCAAAATGGTGCCCGATGCCATATTAAATAAAAAATCCGTGCAATGTTCAAATTGGCTGAATTTTTGAGTCCGCCAGTCCAGCATGGCAGACTAAAGCAGAGCACCGTGCACATAGGCACTTGCTTGAGGTGAGCAAATTAAGCCATCTGTCTGCGGTCTATAAAACTCAGTGATGACAAGAATGAATTCTGTCATTGCTTATGTGACACTTTTGTATCAAATACACATGCTGTTCTTCTCTAGGGCTACAGGAAGAGCAAACCGTTCATTTGACTGACTTAAGGAGACCAATTAATTTTTTGCTAACATAGTACTCCTGCTGTTTGCTTTGCGGTCATTGATTTTATCTTCCTTATTATGACCTCTGCTATACAGTTACTGCAATATATTCTAATTCGTTTGCAGATGTTTATGCATATAGGTTGTTGCTCTTTCAACAGATGTTGCCTTGCAATGATTTCTTAGGTGAAGCTTTTAAGCATTTTTGTGTTAAGTATTTTAGTTAAGTGTCTAGTTTACAAAGATTGGCCAGTAATAGTATAAAGTCATTAAGCCATTTATTGCAATTAATGAATTAAATAATCTATGTGATGTAGCTAATGATATAATAAAATATTGATGTAAGTGACACACTACGTACTAGCTGAAAACAGATGAGTGTACGTGTATGTGCCCAAAAAGAATGATGCATTTTTTAGCACACATACACCATGCTAAATGTCAGTGTTAATGGGTAGTCTCATGAGCTGCACATGTATGGGAAATCGCTCTCAAAATTGCTTGTTCTGCTCTTGTTTGAATTTCTATTACTGAAAAGTGTGTCAGTAGGCAACACACTACTTTTACGTATTGCACACGGCTAAAATTGGCTCTGCATGCACAAGATCTTGTTGAGTTCTGCCATACTCTGCAGACTGGTTTTGCAGCTCAGTAAAACAGGAGAATGACAGTTGTTTGCTAACCAAATGAACAACTGAATGTAATTTCGCAAGTCTTTATGAATTTTTGTTCTGGCTACAGCAGGTTTGGTACAAACACTGTTAAAAATCTCAGTCAGAAGACCCCCTGGCCTTCCCAAAATCATGGAGGGAACACTGCGAAAGCCTCGTCTGACCTTTGGATTTTTGAAAGGATTTGATAAAGGTCTTAAATCTTTGTTATGAAATCCTGTGATTTCTCAAGAGTGTTGCCTCTTTGGCTCAGTATGCTGATATTAATTTTAATGCTAGATTCTTATCCTTGATTTCTTGTCTGATCCTGGGAAAGAATTTGTTTTTTCCATAATTTGCCTAAATCATAGTAGAGTGCAATGCTGAAACAAACATGCAACCACACTCAATTTCATGTTGCCATCATTATGCTAGTTACACTGATCATTTTAATTCAAATGTCATGGTCGTTTACCAGTCAGTATACATGGTAAGGTGACGTTCATCTTAGTGTATCAAGGCCACAATAAACTCTTTGATTTTTTGGTAACAGCCATATGATGGAGAAAAACACCTACTGCATGTTGCATATGTTGTTCAAAAGTTTTGAATATGTGATATTGGATGAAAGAGATTCACTTTGGTCTTGTTTTGTTACAACTGCAAAATGGTATCTTCCTAAAACTAAGAATCTCTTTATTTCTCCTAATTGGATTTGTCCTTTTACATCCTCATATTGAACAGTATGTGAGTTCTTCAATTTGCTTCTAGCCATGCTTGTGCAAGTGGAGGTTAACACCCATTTACAACTGCTCTCTGGTATACTTCCACTTGATCCCCTGGCCAACAATGGTCAATCCTCTATTAAAAAGAAGCCCGTTATTGCCAACAGCTCTTGCTTAATTCACATTTCCTTTTTTTAAACACCAAGGACAAATGCTAAGGAGCCACCATCAGAAGGCATG
>CALNXK010000383.1:172500-210000 GCA_942486035.1 Porites lobata
GTGTCGAGGATGAAATTAAATCCTGTGCTAAAAAAAGCAGCATAAGATTTCAGTTGACTCTTCAGGGCACCTGCTGGGATGAGATCATGGCCAACAGTCTTATTGATTTTCATTTTGCTCATGACTTCTCTACCTTCTGTGGGTTTAGTGTAGCTGAGTGATGTGCACCCACTTCTTATATCACTAGGAATGTGCATGAAGTCGCTCATGAGATCGGTATTTTTAATCACATTAGTTTGTTCTTTGCTGGTGTTTGTAGTAAAAAATTCATTGAGTGTTTCCGCCACCTCTCTCTGATCTCTAATTATCTTGTCATTGTCTTTCAGAATAATATGATTATTATTCTTCTGCTTGCGCATATGGATAAAAGGTGGGATAGTGCTCCAAAACTTCCTTTGATCAATGAATTTTTCTTTGCAGAGTTTCTTAGAATGTTCCTACACAGCTCTTCTACTGATGCTCACTACTTTATTTCTCATGATAATAGTCTTTATTCCCCTAATTACAAGAGTGTACTGGTCCGCATGTAGCTAGAGCTAGTCTTGGCAGGCCAGTCAATTTACGTGTAAGAAATAATTTTATTCTTTGATATACATGTTTGTTTATATACATGATATGACAATGAAGAAAGATTATATTATATAATAGAAAAATTTGGTATCAGTTCATTCTCTTGCTACTGAGCATTTTACGTTACCTCGAAACAAGGCATTGTACTTGCTGAACTTGTCCTGAAGGGTTTTTTGAGCATTGTATGGGAATCTATTCGAGTGGCCTAATTTGTTCCATAGAGGACAAGCACTTGTCACAAGTCATGAGTTTCTTTTACAGAGAGGTGTCAGAACATTGTTATGGGTTGCAGATGTGATGAAACCATGTGAAGAACGGATGTCCTTGAAATAGGATGTGAAATATATAGATTTAGCCAGGGCTAAAAGCGAAGCTCCCATTAACATATTTATAATTTAAATCAAACAATAAACCTGTATTCCACAATTCAGTTAACTTTAGAGCACATAGCACATTCATGTGACTTTTGAGGGAAATTAAGGCTAAGTGATTTTAGAGAAAAATAATTTGCAATCAGCCCAAGAGTGAACCAAATCTTACAGTGAGTTGATAACCTCACATACACCCCAAAAATAGCAATCATCTTCGATCACATTTAAGAGCCATCACGGCTCTTGATCACCGTAAGATTAATTAGGCCTGGAAAAAAAATAAGGTCGAATTTTTTTTGAGTTCGACAAGTTTACTTTACAAAATCTTGCCAACAAATCTGGTTGGTGTAAACCAACCTTTTTTACCATTTATACATCACATCTGAGGTGAAACAGTACTATGAGGTACTGTTTTTATCATACAGACCTCGGACAGAATGCAGTATTTCACAATTTTGCAACACAAATTGCACTCATTCAATATTCAGGACGATCGAAGCACGCGTGGGCTTGTAGCTAAACCATTAAAAAAATTTCCAAAATCACATATACGGTAGTAGTCATAATGGCTACACTGAGGTCCTGACCAATCAGAGCGCAGCAAATTGTCTCTCGACCAATCAGAATCGAGTATTTCACCCATGTGACTTATTGACGTCACTATGACCCATATATGGGCATAAAATTCACGTGACCCCATAGGAATAAAGAACACACGCACACAAGAGTTGAATCCACATTCTTGGCATAGTTTTAATGAACCGCGTAGAGCCTGGTTACAAGCGGGACGTGTGTGACGCCCTAATGACATCACGCCCAATTACAAATCTAATAGCAAGTCTAGTTCATCCCCAATCCTCTCGTAGCCATAGGGATAACTGGATCGGGTGGCGACATCAATGACGCGTTTGTCAAACACCAACCCATACTGCTTCACGCGCGGAACCACTTGAATTTGTTTTTCCTCCAAATCTCGTCGGAAATAATAAGGGTTGGTGATGTTCAAATTGCGTCGAGAGTCCTGAGGCGAGTCTAGTTCGGAAACAATGTTCTCTTTCATCGTGTGAAAATTGAGAATGGCGGACCCGCGGACGTTCAGGGTGAAACCGCGTACCTTGCACACCACTTTACCTCCACGGGTCTGGTACCCATAATTCTTGGCGCCCCCCGAAACAAACTCGGTAATGACATCTCCATCTAATTCATCGGTCATATCCCCGAGAAAATCTCCGGTGGCAATACTGGGTTGCCCGGGGCGCCACTTGTACACGACACTGTCTGTGTCGTAGTAGAGGACTTGCTGTTGAAGGGTGTCCAAGGACTCGTAGAGCTTCAATCGAGCATGACAGGTGGTGAAAGCGGCTATGAAAATATTGGTCTTGGTGCCTTTGACAGCATTGTCCTGGACACTGGTGTAGACCGCTTCCAAAATGTCATCCGTGCAAAGGCGGAGCGTGCTGAGATCGAGAGAAGCATCAGAGATGAGACCGAACAAATGGGCGGGGTCTTTGACCGTGACGGTGGTGGGTTTGTTGATTCGCTCCCCGAATTTGCCCCAGAAACTATTCAGCATAAGTTTGGCTGTGGCCTTGCGTCCGGGGTTTTTGGCAATGCTGGCAATGTCCAGTCGGATACCTTCCCGTTCCTGGTAACGAAGAATATAGTCTCGTTTTTGCTCGAGGGTCTGACACCAGCTGGGCCACCCCGCAGATTCTTGTTTCAACTTGAGCCAGGTATTCACGTAATCAGCAAAAAGACCTGTCCGACGTTGCTCAGGGGGAAAATGCCAGACTTCGTGGATCTTGATGAGCGTGTACCCCTTGTCGATGGCTTTCATGAGCTCGGGCGTGCACCAAGTTCCACGTAACATACGATCCTGGTCGGAATGGGGGCAAAAGCGGGTTCGGGTTAACATGGGTTGGGCTTGCTCTGTCTGGACACAGGCACGGCAGAGAGGAAAGGTGAGCTTTTGGCCACAGCGTACAGGCAGAACCGGGTGGAATAGGCCAGCAGGGGGAAGAATATCGACGGTGGCCAGACCAAAATAAGACGCCAAGGACTGGTCAGCGGGCTGGGTGATGATCCGCGGATGCCCGATGGGATAGGGACAGTTTTTGTTGACCCATGGGTACAAGGAGGTCACATCCACATAGCGTATTTCCTCACCTTCTCCAGTCACAGCATGCAGAGCGACGGCACCGGTGCGACCCCCAAAGAAGGCTTGACGGGGTTCCAAGGGTGCCACTAGATCAAAAGAAGTCAGAAAACGTTGGACGGCTTCATCGGTGTCCACTAATTGGTCCCATTCACACTCCCACATTTCAATGACTGTATAACCCGCTCGGAGCAAGGCCATGCGTTTGGAGAGCGTGGCTTGATAGAGTTCCTCCACGGTTCGATCCGGCGTGGCATAATGTTTGGCCTTTCTTGCAGGATAACAACGGGGACAGCCGTGATAGAGACACCCGTGGAACTCGTAGATGGTGCGAGTCACAGGATCGTAGCCATCCACGAAATGACTGTCGACGCTAGTTCGGACCGACTGTTCGCCCCCATTACGTACGTGTCGAATGCGATCAGCACTGGCCCCCTCTTTGGGAATAAGATGTTCTTGGTAATAGAGCCATTGCAGGGCCTTGAGGGATTGGTTGACTTGGGCCCCTCGCCACCCTCCGAGAGGTTCTACGGCAATGGTGTCGGGGGTCAAATGATGTTTGCGCCAATACAAGTTGCAGGCACTGGCAATGGTGATACACTTGGCCATGGGGTTGAAGCCGGCCTGCTGTTCAAATTCTTGTTGAAAGGCTTCACACCCAGCTTTCAATAGAGCCACATCGGATTTGCAATAATCAATCATTTCTTGCTTGAAATGAAAGGGCAGGTCACGACGGACTTGCTCGGCGTGCCAACGAGTCAGTTCATCTTTCTTTTTAACCATCATACCCTCAGGATCGTAAAATTCCAGATCAGGGATGCGGCCCACATACTGTTGGTGATCGGGGGTATTGAACAAATGGGGAAAGAAGCCCTTCTTTAATTCGGTCAAATTGAAGGTACTGGAAAAAGAGGCCAGCGGCATAGGCAAAAAACATAACGAGTCAATGAATTTGATAGGTCCACTCCTGAAAGACAGGACTTTGGCTCCCACGGTCAGTTGGTCCACCACCTCGCGTTGTTGCTGATAGAGTTCATGGAGAATAAACATGCCATCAAACCCTTTCAAATTGTGAAACACCACGAGTATCGTCCGCTCGCCTTCACAGTCTGGAACGTCCGTGAGATCATCCAAATCACGCAAAAATTGGAGGGCACAGTCCTCTCCATCCAACACATGGATGGTCGTTTCGGCACTGGACGAATAACATAACAAATTAGCCACAAACACGCCTTCTGCATTCTGCATGGCTTCAAAATCTGCGTAAACAAACAGGGGAGGGGGTGGCGCCACCATGCTACCTCCCCCCTCCTCTGTGGGTTCAGTCTCCTCGCGTTCCACTACGGGTTGTATGTAACATTGATGGTCCTGGATGGGCACCCATTCCTGACACGCGGGACATTTGGCGTACCCGCACCGGTGACGTTGGTTGCGGACGACCGTGTATTGGGCTTGACATTTGAGACAGGTTTTGATGGATTGACATTGGGCACTGACTTCATGATAACGTTTGCATTGATGGCCGTAAAACTTGCGGTGACACAGACTGCAATACTCGGTGGGACGGGTGCCACGCACATACTCCGGACAATCAAAGCGTCCACAGGCAGAGCAGCGTCTTCCTTGACAAGTGTGATTGGTTCGATCGTTGGTGTTGAACCCTCGTTCACAGTCCAGGCAATAATACGAACGGTTGACAAAGGCGGGAAAAGACGTGCAGCCGTCAAAATGATCGTTGGACTTGAGTAAACGAATCTGATGAGGGGCAGTGGGGCCTTTGAAAATTAAAAAGAACGGTTTCATCCGGGTCATCACCAAGAGTTGATATTGAGACCCCAACGCTTGTTGAAACTGACGAAGCTCAGGTATGCCACAGGGACCCTCCGCGACTCCCGCTTGCTGATGAAGGGCCTGGGCTTGACGTTGCTGCACAGGACGACCACGTTTGAGATTGTCCCAGTCGCGAAACCCGTCCGCGCCTTGATCTTTATGGCAATGAGCACGCATGGTGACAATGGCGCGGGCGCAGCATAGGGCATCTCTGTTTTTGATGGAAATGATGCATTGTTTTTTCTTGTTGACTCGATCCAAACATAATCGTCCCACATTACGTTGTTTATGTCGACCAGACCCTGGACCAGGCATAGAGACAAACACCACATCCACTTGGAACCCGCGATCGGGGTTGAAGGCTTCATTGCTGTTCAACTTACCGGCCAAGGTAGCTAACATCTCATCCAAACGAGCAGTGCGTTGCAAAAATTCCCCTACGGTGAAATTAGCGGTTTGATAGGCGTGGGTGAACCCATGCGCTGTAATAGCAAAGTTCACGAAATGATGAGCGGGTCGCTGCTCGCGGTCGAGTTCTGTTTCAATGGCTTGATGCAAGGCTTCCGTGAGTGCCATCCCAATATTGTCCCCAGCCACAGGATCCCTCAATTGACGCAATTGCGCATTGAATTGTGCGCGCTCCACCACATTTCGCCAGCGGCGTCGTCGACCAATAGGTTGCATGATAAATTGGAAGAGAGGGCCTCGGGCAGGAGCGGCTCCGCCCAACTGTTCCCATCGGTCATAGGCGCGGTTTAATAGAGCCTCTTCCTCCTCCTCACTAGACCAAGCGTCTTCCGCCATGACCAAAGCGGCCGAGTTTGAATATTCCCGCGCTAAACGCTGGCTTTTATAGACCCAAAAACACGTGATCAAATGACTAGGGATTGGTGGAGAGGACTCAGGTGAGAGTCAGGTGAGAGTCAAGTGAGGGGTTGATTCGACAGGAGGAGGATTGAGGGGGGTGCCCCCCATGGGTCCAGATTTTTCTAGTCTCCTCTGAGCCTGGTGCGAGATCAGTGATTGGCGGAGAAATGGCTAGATATAGGTCAACGTTCTGACCAGACGTCAGTTGCGTTCGAGACATGCCTAACCGAGATCCGGATAAAGTGAAAGAAGCGAAGAAGCGGTGGTACCTCAAGCATAGAGAGAGGATTGTGACACAGAAGCGCGAGAAGCGAGCGGCTCAGAAAAAGCTCAAACCACCCAAGCCGCCCAAACCGCCTCCGACCCAGGAACAGTTGACCAGAGCTCGTGAATTAAACCGGTTGGCCTGTCACCGATACCGATCCACACACGGAGACCAAGTACGGGCACTCAACCGCAAGTATTACCATCTTCACCGCGACAAGATTGTACAGCAGCAACGGGACCGTCGTGCCCGGGCTCGGGAGACACCCAATCCCTTCCGACAGTTGCAGGCCTTAGCCGATGAGTGTTCTGCCCGTTTACTGGAGATTGAACATGGATACGCCAGGATCGCGCCAGCCCCCCAAGCCCAGGAAAAAACGGGACCCCGTGAAAAACAAGGCGCAACAAAAAGCCTATCGGCAACGCTTGTATGCCAAACCCAACGGCATTGAGGAGGTGAAGGCCCTTCACCGTCGCCGTTACCATGAACGCATGGTCCGGTTGAAAGCCAGTGGCGAGTACGATGCCTTCAAAGCTAAAAAATCTCAAGAGGGGATGCAGCGCTACTACGGCATGAGCAAGGAACAGCGGGAGGAGGTCAAGCGTAAAAACGCCCAGTGTCAGAAAAACTGGCGGGAAAAAATGAAAGAGCGAGGGACCTACCAGGCTTATCTGCAACGGACCAATGCCCATCGACGAGAGCAAGCAGCCCGGAAAAAAAAAGCGATGGGCGAAGAAGCCTGGAAATTGTTGCAGAGCCAGCGATACCACAAGCGGATGGAATGTATTCGACGTCGAGAATGGTCCTGGTTGGACGAGGAATTAGAGCGTCCCTTTCCCCTCCCGTGGTTGCCATTGGACTTGCCCCTAATTGTACCTAATGAGGACAGTGTGCATACCCTTCGCGCAGAGGCCTTGCAGAAAATGGACCATTATTTGTAAGAACAAACAGTTTAATTAAAACATGAATTTGATTTGACGAATGTTGTCTTTTTTATGACTAAGGGGTTTTACATGCCCAATCGGAGTTTAGCTTTCATAATGCGTCTCACAATACGCTCGGTCAAGTTTTTGCTGCCGGGAAGTTGATCAATCTTGGCAATCATCTTGCGATCCGCAGCCCATTTGTCTTTCAAAGTCTTGGCTTTATCATAATCCATGTCATGGACTTTGGCAATCCTGTCCAACCGGTTGATGCCGGGATCCCCACGGGCCAAACGTTTTTTCAAATGAGTGCCAGGTCCCATGTACTGATAACCGGGCCAATGAAATTCAATGCCTGTCTTATTGAGGAGGTTCTGCACATCGAATAACTTGCCGCCCCGTTGCGACCGTCGTCGTCGCTTGGCTCGAGAACGGGATGGAGCACGGCGTTTGCGTCCCATCTTAGGGGGTTTTCCACGATTTCCAATCCAAGGCTTTTTTAGCCCAACCTGCGGCTTTTTCTTTAGCTTTTTTCTTGGCCACTTCTTTGGCTTTTTGTCTGATTTTGCGCTTGATGGCTAAGGAGGGGCTGTCCCAAGGTTTCGGGCCCACGTCCTCTGAAAAGGGCAATTCTTTCGCCAACTCCGCACTGGTCGATGGGGTGGTGAACTTGAGTTTCTTTTTAGCACTGGGTGTGAACTTTGGCTTGGGCGGGACAAGCGGTTTTCTGGGTCCACCAGTGGGGGTGCCTTGTTTTATACCCTGGGTGGCCTTGACCAATTGCGTGAACCAGGCTTGCATGGGACCCGCTTCAAAATCGTCATCGCCCGGCGTCGTGGCCCCGGCGGCAGTCACACCCCCTGCCGCGGCTCCAAAGGGTTGACGTACTTTTTTGGTCCAATGGCGTAATTGACGGCTGACGGCTTTGAGTTGAGGCCGTTTCCAAGCATCGGGGACATCACTGGTCAGGAGGACATGTTGCTTGGCCGCTAAATCCGCGGCTTTGGTCAAACGGGTATCTTCTACCAATTCTTGTTTGTACTGGTCGCGTAATTGTAAAAAAGCGGGGGCGTTGTTGACCGTGGTGCTGACCATCTCGGGTTCCATGGTGCAACTGAGGGATCTGATCTAGCGCATGCAACGTTTATAACATCGGTAGAGTTCGGGCCAGAGGGCACCCCCTGTTTGAGCCATCATGATGGCGCGTCGACGTTTGACAGAATGAGCGGGTTTAGCCATAGCGCGTAAACTCTGGGCATGAGGTTTGAGCAACGTGATGGTGTGCCGGGAACGGGGTACCGTGCCACGGAGCGTGTTCATCACTAATTCACTGACCGCATTGATCTGATCCGCATTGGCCATCCGCAACAATTCTTGTCGTTTGTGTTGATTGGCTTCTTGTAAGACACTTTTTAAGAACGGGGCTTGACGTTCCATGCGCCACCCCATGATGAATCTTGAGTTCAGGCAACGACCAAGGTCTATTTATGGTAAAAATGGCGCCACACCGACCACACAATTCGCCATGATAATGCGTTTGCATGTGATGTCGACACCGGGAACACAAGGCCGCTTCATACTGGTCATCCCAATCCAACGCAATCGTGACGGCTTTTCGTTTAGGACGTCGGTTAGTCCGGGCGTCGAAGGCGGATTCTGGGTTTGAATTTCCGGAGATACAAAGGCGAGAGAGCCATTGCCAACAGCGGGAGTTTAGCACCGCGTTGGCGTCCACGTCGCCGGCGTCGTATTCGAGGGACATAACGATGTCGGCGACCGTTGGGTCCCCGGACCATCCTCAATTAAAGTCTTGTGTCCAACCAAGCGTTTTCTTTTATAGCCTTTTCATTGTTTCAAAACCGCCCCAACCTGGCATTCGATTAAACATCCGCTGGACCCGTCGTTGGACCAGTCGTTGATTGGCTGCACTGATCTTGCCCACTTTTTTCTTCTTTTTTTTCATGAGGACGGCTGCAGCCACAGCCGCAGGGATGAGAAGTGGGAGAATACCCCCTTGTTGTTTTCGGCGTCGTTTTCGTCGTCGTGGACCACAGTGCATGATGATGATCTGTCCGAGGGAGGACACACCTTGAGTCTTTTATAGTTTTCACATGATCGAACAATTAAACGATTCCCCCGCATATTTTTTCCGTTTGCCTGAAGCCACTTCTCGTCGACGTTTTTCGCCAATGGCGATGGCACGCTTGGTTTGATGATCCCCAATGGCTTTGGTGATCCCATAACCAGCTTTCATAATGCTTATAGGCACAGCAGGCCCGAAACCCCCCACTTGACTCACACGCCGTCGTCGTTTGGCGGGTCGTCGAGTCGTGGTGCGTTTACGTTTGCGTCTAGGGGCCATTGCGTGTCCACAACGACCACACATTTTTTTGGGATGGTGGAAAAGAGACCGCTGTTTTTATACCTTTTTTCTGTTTACGCAGACCTGGCACCTCGTCCACGGGCTCGGCCACGGCCACGGCCTCGACGTGGGGGTCGTGGGGGTCGTGGGCCGGACGTGCGGGTGGACGTGCGGCGTACCGAAGGGCGTCCACCCTCTTCGTAGACGGTGGTGACTGTATTGGTATGCGTGATGTTGCGAATCCGTCGGCCTCGAGCTCGTTCTTGAGCATCTTCATTGAGCAAATCCAATCGTCGCCTTAAGCCTCGCCCTCGATCGTCATCGTCATCATCTTCATCCTCGTCATCGGACGGAGGGGACGAATCGGGAGATGGTGGGGCGGGGGGACGTCGTCGCGGTTGTTTGGCGGCCACGGTGGGGCGTCCCGTGGGGGTCATCACCGTAGAGGTAGTGGTCCTGGTACCTGCCCCAGCGCTGCGGCGAGAGGTGGAGGGACGTGAGGGAGCCATGGTGGTCGTGGCGGTGGTAGCAGGGCGTGTTCGGGTGGAGGTGACGGGTCGTGGCCGACTGGTGGTGGTGGGACGTGTTCGGGTGGACGTGGTAGGACGGGTTTGGGTGGCCGTGGTAGCGGGTGGTGCTGTGCCGGTACCCGCCACGGGCGGGAGCGTGAACGCATTCAAGGCATCGTCCACATTGACTGGGTAGGTTAAATTAAAGGCGTCAATGTCTTGATCCAATTGAGCACGATCCACGGGTCGAGACAATTCGGTCACCATGTCCGTCATACTGCTGAGATCCTGGGGCGGAGGGGGCGGTGCCGTGGGGGCGCCCACACCGGCGGGCGAGAGGGTGGGCGTGTCCATGCGGGCGGCTAAGTCAGTATGTTGTCCGCCTTCTCTTTGCCGACGAACCCTGGCGAGTTCTCGTTGCAGTTCGTTGTCGAACGGCAGGGACATCCGCACGCAAGGTGTGGACTTGGGCTTTGCCTTCTCGGGGCGTTAAATGACTCCACAAACGGTAGCGATCATCCGACGCAGGATGTACATCTAACATCAAATAGCCAAAGGGACGGGCCGTGATGCGTTTAAATAGGCGCAAGACTTGACGCCACCGTTCCGGAAAGGCTTGCAATAAAATGGTTCGGATGCCTGTTTGATCCCGGGGGTTTTTGAACGCCACAATGTAATGCGCGTTGCGATTGATAGTCTTGGAAAATTTGCCAGGCGGGAATAAATCTTGCGTCAAATACAGCACCGTGATGTTGCGATGATGCGAATCTTTGGTGAACAAATCCAACACGCGCTTGTCTTGTCCCCCTTCTTCCATCAGGTCGTCCAAGACCAGGACCCCTCCGCGCGTTCGACCAAACCATTGCGTCAAATGACGGGGGTCCGGTAACCCGCGATGAAATTGAATCCCATCCTTTTTTTGCATACGTTCGAACCGGGGTTGCCAACGATCATAGGCATACACAATCTTGCGGGGTTTGACTTGAAAGACGTTGAGGTACCGTAACCATTGTTCCACCAAGTCGGTCTTGCCACTGCCCGAGGGGCCCGCGATGATCACACTACTGGGTTGACGGATCATGATTCCCACGGTCGAGGGTGACGTCGATAATGACCTGTGGCCCCTTTAGCACCCAGGCGTTTATACCGTTTGTCTCGTCCCAATCGGTCCCCAATTTTATAGGCTTTGGCCAACACGCTCATGATGCCGCGCCCGTTTTGGCGAAAGCAGGGTCGTCGGGTGCGTCGACGTGGTCGTCGTCGTCTGGGCATGTTGTCCAATAGTCGCGGTATAAGCGGGGGGATTCACACTGAATCAGACGTTCCATGGTCTCTCTTAAATACGTTTCGCTCATACTGTCCATATACTGTTTGAGGGACACCCAGTCTTGGTCTTGCGCCAATTGTCGAGCCATGAGCCAATGATACCCATCCCACGCGTCAATGCCTTGCACGGTGTTGACCCGCTCGATGGGATGTTCCCACCAATACAAGGTTTCTTCGAGAATAAATGCATCCACTACACGCTGCACATCGCTTCGCGTAATCATGATGAACTACAATGACCACTCGTTCACGACACACTTCGTTTTATGGGTTTTATTCAACACTCACAATGATTACAAGTGATAAAGGCCTGGCGGCTCACATTCTTTTGCCCCCCGTTAGGACATCGGGCATCCACTTCATCGTGTAATTCCTGTTTAATCACCCGTTTCAACTGGTCGGCCACTTTCTGATCATTCAACACTAAATTGTCGCAACTCCATTGACTCAAAAATTCTTGATACGACTGTCCTTGCGCACGGGCTTTCAAGAAAAATAACGCATAATGGCCGCAGGTTTGGCTATCCAGGGCTTGCAGGGTCTGGTCACTGCGCGTCAGGTACTTCCATTGACTCCACCATTGATGCAACTCCGGGTTGGTGTACACATGCAGGGGTAGACCATAACTGTCAAAGATCTCGCACTGGTTCTTTTCTGTCCACAGCCCCAACCAATGCTGGCCCGGTTCTCCCGCTGGATCGGTGTTGACCATGTACGCTTGACGGATCTCTTTGGCGGGGGATCGGGGGAGTTGGTCGGCGGGGTACACCCCATGAAACACGCGCCGTAAGGTGGGATCTTCCAGGGCCAGGGTCCGCAAGACCGTATCACTGAGCGCCACAAACTCCATGACCCGTGTCTTCTGACTTCTGATTTATTTTCAGCCGTTGATGTTGTACTTTATACCTCCCAGATGATTGATCTCGTACATGTTTTCATACTCGCTCCATACCAAGATGGTGACATTGTGTCCCACAGCAGCCGAAAAATCAATCACCAGTCGCGTATTGCCCGATTGGCGGGGGTTGCGATACTCGGGGTCATCGGCTTTTTGACTGGGCACATTGTTAAACATGAACAAGGTGCAGTTCTTGCCTTGTCCCCAATCACCAGGCAGCAGCATGGGAATCTTGTTTTCATTGTAGGCACCCATGGCTTGCAGAAATCGATCGTAGCCCAGCAAATCTTCATAGGCTTGGTCTCCAGTCAGTTGCAAGGTTCTGTAAGGGTATTCTTCTCCATTCAAGGTCTGTCGTACTTGGGTGACACCAAACTTTTCAAAGGCAAAGGGGTATCTGGTGAGATCTCCATTGAAGGTGTTGGAATGCAATAACCCGACAATCACTCGATCAGGAAATCGTCCCACAAACACATTGTCTTGTTCCCACTGGGTAGTGCGACCATCAAAGGAAAAGGTGCGAATTTCGCTCCGCACGACAGGGTAGCGGGCAATCTGTTTGTTCAGCTGTCTTTCTTTCTGTAGTCTGACATAGACAGCGGCATTCAGGGTCACTTTTCTCATCAACAAAGTGACTTTGATGTCTTCATTGTTTATGGCTGGAAATTTCTTGGTGACCAAGGTGCCTTTGTTAGGACTGCCCATCAAGTAGACAGTGTTGGGGTTGAGGAAGAGTTCAAAGTCCATCTGGACATTGGGCACCAATAATTTGCCTGTCTTGAGGGGTGCCAAATGGGGACGCACGATGAAGGTGTGCCAATTTTCCTCTAGCAATTTGCTGGTCAGGGCTCTCAATTCTGTATTCCCACTCCAATTAGCATTGGTGGGGACATCTGAATTGGCAGCAGTACCTCCCATGACAGGAATCACATTGAGTTGATTGACCCATCCTTGGGGGGCTAGCTTGGTGGCTCCTTCTTCTCGGTTGTAATTCAGCAGGGTTTCTAGGTAGGATCGGTAATGGTAGGTGTTGGTCTGTTCTGTCATGAGGACCCCATTCATGCTCATGGTGATATCTCGAAAGATGGAATGACCGAAATTGTTGACGCAATAGACATGTCTGCTTTCGTTGGCATCTGAAATGAGCAGACCAGCATCCAATCCTGTATACCCAGCGGCAGGATTAGTCAGGCGCACTTTGACTTTGAAGCGGAGAGAATTGGTATCGTAATAATCGTCGGAGCCTGGAATGGAGAAGGTGATGGGTTGAATGCCCGTCAAGGCGGGTTGAAACTCCACGTCCCGCGAGGCTTCGTACCGATAATCCACATCGGGCACGTCAAAGAGTTCGAGCGACATGATGCAAACTGTCCAGGTGGTTCATCGGCGTCCTCTTTTTATACCTTTTCGCATTCTGTACCAATCATGGATGGGATGCGCGGCAGGAAAGGGGCGGTGAGGAAAATCGATTTGGATGCGTTTTTTGCCCCCTCTCTGCTTCCTGGCTTTGGCTTGATTGGCCCACAACACTTTTCGGAGATCCCCTCCTTTCATGCGGCGCAGGGCCTGTTTGACTCTCCAGGGTGCGGGGTTGATCCGGTCCTGAGCAGTGGGAAACCCCAAAGGATTCGTATTGCGTCTGCGGGAAAAAATCGTCCCCCCTTTCATCCTGCGCTGTAGGTATCGATCCAATTGACGGGAGGACGTGTGCATCAACGGATATCGCGCTGTGGTTGACTTGCCAAAGATCGTGCCCCCCACTTGATACGGTGAAATAAACCGTCCACGGGCCCGTTGCCGTCGAATCCGATTTTGCGATTTGAGAAAACCTCCTACACGTACCATTTTTTACAGTCCAAAGATATCCCGTACACGTTGCGTGGCTCTTTTATAGGTATTTTGAGCAGTCCGTTTGACCTTGTGTTTGCCCGCCGTCCAAGCCATGGCGGGGGCTTTGCGTTTCAATCCACGGCTGAGTTGAGTACTTCGATCCGCCCAGGTGGCTGCTGCACTCTTGCCCCGTTGAATATCTTGTAGTCCCGCTTGCGCTTGTTGTACGATCAGGGGTCCGGCCAGTTTGATCAAGTCTTCGGCCAAGCCTTTGCCCTTTTGCTTGGTGAGCACGGGCGTGTGGTACCGCGTTAAACTGCCTCCGCGCATGGTTCACGTCGTGATTTGGACCTTCCAGAGACGTGGGGTGGCTTTTTATAGTTGTTTGAGTCCAATGGTCACCAGGGTTTTGCCTGGGGGTAAAGGGGCCAGGGGTCCACTGGTACTGGCAATCTCCACTTCCAAGATCTCGAGTTGATTTCCACGTAATTTGATCCATTGGTGGTGCAAGGGTTCGGCCGTACTTTCCCCATCGCCGGTTCTCAACAATTGCACTTCCCGTAACAGAGGATACTTGCCACTGCCCACCACAGTGGATTCCACCAGGTCTGAGTACACCATGACGGTACGTTTGCGGGTCCCCACGATTTTTTCAAACGAGGCATCCAGGTTGTTCAACTGCCATTCCACTAACAAGGACAAATGCAAAAACTTCACACCATCATGGGTCCGAACTTGCATGGGATCATGTTCAATACTGCTGACCATATTGCCAAACAGCAAGGTGGGATTGACGGCCTTGTATTGCACACCTTCCCAGTTGTAGGGCGTGCGATCGGAGTTTCCTTTGGGTGGAGTATCCGAATCATAGGTGGCCGTCGGCAGAGTATATTGCATATTGGGCCCTAGGTAATACTTTGTCGCGTTGTTGACTGTTTTTTCCTCTACCAACCCAAACTTGAGCGCAATGTCCAGGTTGATGAAAAAATCAGTGATGGCGGTCTTGTTCTCTTTAATCAAATCCATTAGGGGAAGGGCCTTAATCACCAAGGCACCTTTTTTCCAGGTCAGTCGGGGCATGGCGTTTTGTTTGGCACTGACAATAGGTTTTTGGTCAGGTTCGAGGATCAGCCACCGCATTTGTTCCGCCATCACATTGTGCATCATTTTGTTGTGCATTTCTTGCATCACGCGTTTCCAAAACTGACTCCCCGTCGCCACGATTTGACTCGCATTCATGATCTCTTCCAATTCCAACACGCAGTCCACGGTTTTCACCTCGGCGAATCGGTACATCCCCGTCACCCACTTGCGGATCACATAGCTCATTTTGAATTTGATCACTTTGGTATGAGGATCCGCGGCGATGATGGCATTGCTTTGGCCTTGATCCGGGACGGTCAGGGACAACAGAGACGCGTGCCAGCCTTCGCCTGGTAAAACCATTCGTTCGGGCAGACGGACCTTGAAACTGTTGTTGGCATTGTTGGGAAACTCGTCGGTGGGATCGCTGATGAGTGTCAGACGTTTCATCTCACTCATGATGATGAAAAGGAGGCACGTCCCCAAGGGTGCAGGGTCCTTTTTATAGCCACGTCGCCACTTTCTGTTTACTGCGAGGGACACGTCCCACCACTGAATTAAAGGTCGATTGTTTGGGATGAAAACACACTTGCTGGGCAATGTTGGGAAAAGCCCGGGCCAGTTCCATCAGGGTCATACAAGTCTTGGGTTTAGGGGGTTTCTTCTTACGCATGGGTGGATGACGTCCGGCGCGTCGGCGTTGTTTCTTGGGTGGGGACCGTAGAGCCCCTCGTTTCTTGGCATACTCCTCAGCTCGATGGTAAGCGTTGGCGTAGGCCCATTGCTGCTTGGTAGGGCTGGCCAACTTGTCCCACCACGGTTGGGTTTGTCGTTGTTCGGCGGCTTTCTTCTGGATAAATCTCAGGACGTCCGCGTCACTCGAGGGAGAGGGCGTGTAACTAGCCCGCGGTCGACTGGAATCCGCCTGGACTTCATCGAGAAACCGCACTCGCTTTTTTCTTTTTCGAGGCGTTATTTTGACGCGAACCATGTTGCGCAGGAATCCAACTATCGTATTTGGCCGGCCACCCTTTCCACCGGACCAAGATTTGACGTCCTTTCCGTTTCAAGACTTTTTCGATTCGAAACAACGAATCGTCCGACACTTGGACTTTTTGGACATCGGGTTCATAAAACGTGCCTTTTATAGGCGTGCCGTCCCATTCACTGAGTCGATAGGTGACCACGGGATGACGACGCACGTGCGTGACCACAAACACTTCTTCCGTCCAGCCCGGCAAATACCCTTTTTTGAAGGGACGATGTTTCTTGTTGAGACGGACCCGATCGCCCACGCGACATTTGGGTGGGGGGATCTTGGGCTTCAACCGGGCTCCATAGAGTCGATCCCAGACTTCAGACTCGTTTCGAAAGGTGACTTGATGCGGCGCTAACCCAATACTGCGATGATACGCGTGATTGTAGGTATAGATTAAGGGTTGTAACACATTCACGTACCGTAACGTATTGTGCGCGGTAAAATACCGGAACATGCGTTGTTTCAAGGTACGATGCCATCGTTCCACCACCGAGGCCTTGCTATCCCCATACGTGTAAAAATGATGCCAGCCATGTTTCTTGAACCAAGCTTGGACCTTGCGATTCAAAAATTCTTGGCCTTGATCTGTTTGTACGCGGAGGGGTCGTCGTGGGGAGGCGCGTCGGCGTATCGCTTCCAACCCTTTGATCATGTTGGCGGCACTCTTGGATTTGATGGGAACGGCCCAGGCATACTTGGACAAGACGTCGATGACCGTTAACAAATATTTGTGGCCTTGGTTCCACCGACTGAATTTTTGCATATCCACTAAATCCATCTGCCATTGTTCGTCTCGGCCAAAGACCAACGTGGGCGTGGTAGGAAACCGGGTCCGTCGGGGTTTGTGGAGCGTATAGCTCAACACGGATTGAAGAATCTGTTGCGCTTGCGGGGTTTTCAATTTATGGGCTCGGGCAAAGGGTTGGACCCCACCCAAGGCCCCAGGTGCTTGGGGATCTTCGTAAGCGCGTGGCAACGACATCAAGACACTGACACAGGATTCGAGCCCAATTCTGTCTTTAATAGTTT
The DNA here is from genome assembly GCA_942486035.1 of Porites lobata. NCBI lineage: Eukaryota > Metazoa > Cnidaria > Anthozoa > Scleractinia > Poritidae > Porites > Porites lobata. Next base: position 189,558 of record CALNXK010000383.1, read on the forward strand.
TTTCACACACCTTACATGATTTTTTCAAAACAAGACCGAGCTCCCAAAGTTCTTATGCAAATGGCGTCTTCTCTCAAACTCTCGCTCCTGGGCTTGGACAGACTCGCCAAACTGATTCATCCACGGATCACGCCTTATCTTTTCTATGGCGGGGTCTGGCCTCTCTACAGGGTGCATTCCCCAGGGTTTTTCCTTCTCTGGACCTTTCAGAAGAGGGACACACTCTTTTTTGTGTTGGAGCATGTAATGGAGCTCAGGGGGTGTGTCTTTGACCCATCGTCTCAGGATCGGTTGCGGTTGCTCTCGGGGACACCACAAGGGACCATGGAGCCATTGAAAATAGCCACAGGGTTCTTTCCCAGGGACAAAATTCCCACAACTGAAAAACACCTTGTTGTAATTCTTACTGGTGCGACTCAATTTCATTTTGGGAACCAACCCACACTTGCACTTGAGCTCTCCGCGTTTGATTCGGGCATGGACTTGGGGATGCGTGTCGTTCTTCAAAGCCTCCAACATCATCTCTCGCGTGTCTTCAAACAAATAGACCGGACACCGGAGACTTGAACACTTGAACCTTAAGGGACCAAATTGGGCTTGGGGATTGACGCATTCAATGAATTGATGGGGATGAAACGGGCACGTTTCATACAGGAGTTGGTTGAACTGGGTATCCATCTGGTCAATGTCCTGGATGTCCCATTCCCCTACTTCGGTGGCGGGATCCGAATGAAACGTTCCTTCCTCTACACATTCTTCTTTATAATCTTTCAGGGTACCTTCCATCAATTCGTTCACGGACTGGTCGGTGGGGGAGGGTGTGGGCACCGGCGTCGGGTTATCTGCTTTAGGCAAGGTGTTGAGAGCGATCACCAGTTCGCTGGTCGGGGTTTGTTTGGCTTTCATCTCCGCGAGTTCAGCTCGTGAAAATCCGAGCTCGGCCATCTCTTGATCATGATCCGCTTTCATCTGTAGGGCTCGCGTTTGAGCTTCCTCCTCTTGTTTTTGTTTCTTACTCACACGACGTCGTTTGCGTCCCGAAGGCACCGCGGCAGGTTGAGTGGCTTGACGCTCCATCTGGACGAATGACTTCAAGGCAGCCTCCACTCTGCCTTTTATAGCCCCTTCTCCTGCCACACGTGATGCCACTCGTGATGCTCATACGATCTTTTTTCCACCAATCCTGCCTCGTCCTGTACTCTCGTGAGAGTGGTGTGATCCGTCAGTCTACCAATCAGTGATCACCCCAGGGGCTATAAAACCCGTGAAGCGTCCAAGATCCCTCTTCATTCATCGTAGTCAAACGAAACACGGTAAGCATGACGCTCCATCAAGTGGGTCTATTGGTGTACAGTCAGGGGTTTGCCCTTCCCCGGGACGAGTACATTATTCGAGAATTGGCGTTTTGTGATTGGACGGGACATTATCATGGTTTGTTCAAATATATGTTACCCGAAGGTGTGTCGTACCATGGCTTATCTGAGGAAGCCCGAACGCGCGTCGATCGTCAAACCCAAACGGTGCATGGTTTGCCGTTTGACCCCTTTGTGCCTGTTCATAACGGCCAAGAGTTTCATCCCTACCATCAGTTCTACGACGATATTACCCATTGGTGTCAACAGCATCTCACCCCCCAACGAAATCGGATCGGGGTCCACACACTCAATGGTCTAGCTGCACAGTTCCAAGAGCCTCGGTATGCGTACTCCTTTGTGGTCTTGGAAGGGCAGGGATGTGGGGATTTGGCCAATCTCCCTATTGCCACAGCCAATGTGATGGCGCACAACAATCATGGTCACAATTGGTGCATGGATCATTCTCATGGGGAACGTGGGAGCGGCGTTTGGCACAATCATTGTGCTCACGTCCGGGTTTGTCAAATGAGTGGTTGGTTACGACGTCAGACCCATGTTCTACCCACTCTCTCGCAAGTCAATGCCCAACGCGTGCTGTGGCAAAAACGGTGTGATCGATTATTAGACCATTTGTTATGTAACCCTTGTACCGAGGAAAAAGACAAGGCGTTTGCCAACGGTCAAGGATTGGATTGGATCCCGGACAATTGCTGTCAATGTCGTAGCGTCTTACATGTCTTTGAACAAACCGTGACCCACCGGGAATGGGATGTACCCCTGATGTACGCTGATGATGAACCGCATACCATGTGGGCTTGGACACCTATCCCTCAGCTTCCTAAACGCTGACTTTTTTTTCATTTTTTCAGACCATGCTCATTTACACAGGTGGAGCGAAAGGCGTGGACACGCATGTCGAGCGATTATGTCACTTGCATGGTCATACGTGTGTGGTCTTGATCCCACCCTGTCACCCTCGATCCAAGTCCCTCACGCCCTTGACCCAATCCCAGTTGGAGGTGGCCACGCCTACCGTCACTCAAGTGGCGTTTCGATTGGGACGACGAATCCATCATCCCATCAGCCTCCAGTATATTCAACGCAATTATCACGTGATTCAACCAGCCTCCCTTGTCCTGGCTTTGGGTCATTTTGACGAACTCGGCAAGCATCTGTTGGGGGGGACAGGCTGGGGCGTGGTCATGGCCCAGATTTTAGGCAAACCCCTCTATGTGTTTGATGTGGACAAGGAACAATGGTATTGGTGGAATCCCACTTCCCAAGAGTATCAAGTCTGTGACGGTATGACCGAGGAACAAAACGCGTTACCCACCCTCCAAGACAAGACGGCCATCATCGGTACCCGAGAAGAAGACCCAGCCCTCTATCCCACCTTGGAAGCTTTATTTAAACGCCAATAAAAACACTGCTCTATAGATCACACCACTTGTTTAATTTACATCAACGGCAATAAAATTCATGGCTGACATGACATTTACAATCAAATCGAGTCTTTTCATCACTTTGTCCAGGGTATCGTAAGCGGCCTTTCTCCGTCCGATCATCACGGGGAGTTGCCCAATGGGACAGTTTGGGAGCTGATGTTTAAAGCGGTCGATGACAAATGCAATCCCCTCATTCATGAGTCTGTCCAGATTGGGAGGGACCCGGGCCATCTCCGTCATCATGCCAATCTAAAAAAGAACAAACATGTCTCAGTATCCAGGTCACAAAAAAGAATGTGACTTTTTAAAAATCACTCACCGACATCCGGTGATCCATTATACGGTGGCAATGGTGGCAGCCATTTTTACGGGGGGCATGCAATCGTACCACCACTTGGTTCCAAAACCGATCTTCGCCTAGACGTTGAGGCAAGTATGTCAGGTCACATTTGGGCAGTCCCTTGAATTCTCGGACCACTTTCTTGCGCTTGTCCATGGTATAGAAACAATGGACCCAAAACATAATCTTGATTTGGATCTCTAGGGGCAGTACGCAGCCAAACGGTTTGTTCTTGGGATCAACGAGTCCTCGGCAGTCCATGATGAAAACAGTGTCAAGCATGGAATGAGGCCTCTCTGCGCTGTTTCCCTTATTCATGGGTTCCATGGACCAATCACTCACTCGCGCCAGGACTTGGGATCCACCCTAAAAAAGTGTACCCATGGGGGGCACCCCCTAGAGTCTCCTCTCATGGTCAATCATCCCATGTGATCTATCTCCACCAATCAGCTCCGCTCATCGAGTCTCTAAATCCCGTTGCGCGCTCCGTGTGAGCTCATTCCAGTTTGATCCGTCAAGCTAATCAAGATGGTGAACTCTTTGCAGTCCATTATACTGTTCTCCGTTCCAATCGCGATATTGATTGACATGCTCAAGATTCTCCACCATCTGCCCATGGGCCATGAGTTGTTCCGCGCGCTGTTCCGTCGTTGTACGCACGAAGAGTTGCGGAATTGGGCCAAAACCTTCCCGTGGGACCATCCCATCGCCAGAAAACTGGATCATGAGGTCCATCGCCGCCGTATGGCCGGTGAGTGTCATCGCTTTTTATTTTTGGGGTGTGGGGTCCCTTTTTTCCTTATACCTTTTTGATTTTTTACAGAGGTATTCAAGGGGTTCGAGTTTCTACGCACCGTGCTGTGGCCTGTCCACCTATGTCTTTGCCCTCGACGTGCCCGACTCAATTGGGCCGCACGGTTCTGGGTTCCAAACTGTTCGTGTTAATTTTCATTTTCCGTTAGATTCATGGGAGTATATAGAAAACCAACCCGTTTGTCACATTTACCAATGGCTTGCTCATCCCACTCATGACGGGGTCTGTAATCACTGTGAGAGGATGATGGATGGCTTAAGACTGGATGATCTGATTGCTGGCAACTGGGAGGGGTCCCTCACCGAAGATGAGATTGTGCAATATGTGCAGGATGGGGACCCCAACCAACGGGACTGGGACGACTTTTCCTTGCGAATGACGTTTCGCATTAATACATTTCTCCGAAGACAGGGTGATGTGGGTGAACCGGATTTGGCGGCTCTAGGCTTTTCAGACGATTGACTTTAGTTTATTTTTTCACAGGCACCCATTGCCTGTTACGTCATCATTTGCAATGGATTCCGAGAGTGTCCTCTTTAAACTCTCCTTTTTTTCGCATCCTGATTCGTCCACTTTCTACCTCTTTGTAGGCTTTCATTTCACGTTAAAACAGTATGGAGATTGGGTACGACCCATTCAATTACGATGTCATTATAGCACCGTCAAATGTATAATCCAACTTCATGAAATATTTCAGATGTGATTTCCATCATTGACCAATGGGGGTGGATCCTTCCTTTGCAACACCGATGCCATATTCATCGTGTTCAACAACTCATTCAATTTTGTAATGGTCTTGAATTTTAGAGACACGTACCCATGTCAGGAACAGCCGCTGGTTCCGAGATTGCGTGGCTTTCTTACTAGGCAAAGATATGAAAGACATGTATTATTATTGATTTTTTTCAAAATTTTAGAGACACATACTCACATCTACAACAGTTGCTTCTTCCGAGACCGCCTTGTTTTCTTACTCATGAAGACAGAGTATTATTAATTTTTTCGTAGATTCGTTTACAATTCTCAGCACCCACAGGGTTCATGGCACGTCCGCGGCCTGGTGTTTTTGTGGTAGTATCGTGCAGTGGTACACCGGACCAGGGGTCCCTCTTCCACCGTATCCAAGACCCATCAAATTACTCTGTTGTCGTTGTTTTTTAAACTTTCGCCATGCGCGCGATTTACATGTACCCTGTTATTGGTGTGAGTTGTTGCAAGGGATGGGTTATCCACCCCGTGTTTAAAATAAACCTGTTGTTTTTGTTTCAGATACTCGTTTTGTCATACGAGCTATTTATCTCCCTTCCCTTTTTCAGCCACTTCCAAGATAATCACCAGTCATACTAGATATTATCACAGTCATCTGATGAGACAATTATATTTTGTGTGTAACAAATGTTGGACGTATTCACGTCACGTGGCCGTTCTCCATGAACCCTGTTGTGGATGCTATATTTTAGAAAGCTCGGCCTGGGACTTTTGAACACCCGGCAGGGGGAGGTCTGCATGGTGGCGCCACCCCTGCTGGATGTTCATTTTTAATTTTTTTCATTGACCATGCAATGATTTTCGAGGTTGGCCCATCCCTCATCAACTTTGTATCGTTCTTCATTAGATTCTCATTGGATTTTGCAACGTGTGATGATTTTTCGAAGCTGGCCCCTCCCTCATAAACTTTGCATTGTCAATCATCAAGGATGGTCCAGTTTACTCCATTTGTTCAAACTCAGACGTTGATTTTTTGTTTCATTAGTATGTCAATGGTTCTTAGATGCTCTTAGAGGGTCCAACAAATTCCATTGGCTCCAACTAAAGCGTTAATTTTTTCGTTTTTATCAGTATGTCATTGGTTCCTGGATACTCAAACTAAGATATTGATTCTTTATTAGAATGTCATTGGATCCTCTATCATTTTGATTACAATCAAGACTGGATTTTAATAGAGTATTATTGCAAACAATCATTTCAAGGGCGTGACACCACTAGGGCGTCACACACGTCCCACATGTAATCGAGGTCTGTTTTTTCTCTTCCAGTCAATCATTGGACCCTAAACCACCGCCTTGTGCGTGCTAATGATCGACTGTTTCTCATTCAGTTTGCTTCTTGGATCTAACCATTCCTCCATTCAATTCGTTTCAGTCACTTTGGCCACGATCAAATTCCCTTTCATCAAACCATGGTCATACACAGGTTTCAACCACTACATCAAATGGCCTCATCCAGCACTCATGACTTCTTCTGCTAAGAAGCAAACACCTTATTTTGATTTTGTGTATTAATGTAAAAAAATGGGCGTGACGTCATTAGGGTGTCACACACGTCCCGCTTGTCACCAGGGCTCTACGCGGTTCATTAAAACTATGCCAAGAATGTGGATTCAACTCTTGTGTGCGTGTGTTCTTTATTCCTATGGGGTCACGTGAATTTTATGCCCATATATGGGTCATAGTGACGTCAATAAGTCACATGGGTGAAATACTCGATTCTGATTGGTCGAGAGACAATTTGCTGCGCTCTGATTGGTCAGGACCTCAGTGTAGCCATTATGACTACTTACGGTCAGCCGGTTCTCACTTTTGCAGTGCGAGCTGTAGCAAATGTTTAAACGAACATACTAGAGTTAAGCTCCAACATAATAAAGAAATTATTATGTTTATTTTTTATTTAATGGTTTTATCGATGTGTAATCTTTAAAAGCGTTTGATACGCGTGGCATTTTGAGTACTCCTGCAAGCGATGTTCACTGAACGACTGAAAACAAACGATCCAGCGATTAAAATTACAAGAGAGACTACCAACAATCAATAAAAGAAATATAATTCGGCGAAACATATACAGAGACAACATTTTTCATTCACGAAGACAAGCATCAAAGTGTCTCTAAAAATCCTGAGTCTTCAAGCTTAAAGCTTAAGTTTATGTTTTAAGCCGGCTTCCCTGTATTTACTTTTTTCAAAGATGAACTCGAGGCAAGAAAATCGCTAAAAGCTTTCTTTTACAGCCAGAATCATAACTAAATGTTGTTTGGAACGTTTTCTTTCTATTTGCGGTGAGAAAATGTCTAAAGACTTTTTAAAGTTGTGTAACCTTATATCAAACCTGATTCTTGGTCAGATCAAAATAATTGTCTCAAATCTTACAAACGTGCATAAACTACATAGCCGCATAAACTACGCTCGACTGCATTAAATTAGATATAAAAAACAATCATCAAACAATAATTACAGAGGCTTACCATTCGAGATGCAACTCCTGAAATGTATCAAGTAAGGCCAGTATCGTTTCAGACTTTTCGACCTTTACGAATCAAGCAAGGTGAACAAGGAAAACGATGCCATCCGAAATCGGATGGCACTTTGACAAGTGATGTATTAATTTCTCAGCCAAAAACCAACTAGCCATCAATAACAGAAGACTCCTGATAGCAGCTGAATTTCATTTTGTGCACGGCAGTGGAAAAAGACAGTTAAAAACATCAGAAGTTGACACAAAACTCTGTCAGCTTCAGCTATCAAAGTAAACAAGATTCAAGGTGCTGCATAAATTTTCTGCATGAGCTCACCTGTCAAATTTTGACCAATCAGAGCAGAAAAATGGACGTAGAGCGTGACCAACACGTGACTATGGTGAGCAAAGTTAAAAGCAACTGTCTTAGCTGTAATAGCTGGTTGACTTTTCGGGTCCGAGGTGAGTTTTACATCAAAATTTTAATTGTGCGGCCCAAAAACAAAACATATTTCATATGAATGAAAAAAAAAATGAAACTTGAGCCTGCGATCATTTGAAAACTAGTAACTTGTCAGCGGATACCTTCAAAAAAATACTTGACCTCGATGGGTCAACATCTGAGCCCGCGATACGGTCAAGTGATACTGGTCAGCAGATACCCTGTTTTGACAGCTGTCAATTGATCACAACATTGATGTCCAATGGATGTGTGCATTATCAGTTTTCCTGCGCTCTCAAACTAGCTAGAAAGTATGAGATTGAACATTGATCGCGATCGATCGCGATCTAGAAAAACAACTGGTCAGCGGACAGCTTCCAAATAAATCACGTCACCTTGATGAGTTGACACATGAGCCCTCGATATGACAACGTGGTACTGGTCAGTGGCTATCCTGTTTTGACAGCTGTCAATTGACCATATTGTGAATGACAAATGTAAAAGATGTGGATTTGCCAAGACACGCCTGAGACACCCCTCCCTTCCTTTTGATAGTCTCCCCTACCCTACCCGTACAATCTGTAGACGCGTACGTACGTACGCTCGGTCAGTCACGTGACAACCAAAAGAAAAGAGGTTGACCATATTCTATGAGTATGGGGCTCTGTCCCACGCGCGCTTCGCGCGTGAGGGAGCCCCGCTAATATTCAGGACATGATCTTGCCTCACTTTGTGTAGCATGAGAAGTTTTCTTACATGTATGATGTCATCTACTGGCAACCTAATTTATCAGAACGCTTTACAGCTGTTGTTTATGGTGGCATCCAGAATTAATCTCGCGCATGGTTTCTGTAATCTAAAGAGCCATTTCAGGTGTTCAAAAGAGCAGTTTCCCCATACAGTACAACAGTACTCTTTGGGTTTACGAAGGCATTATGAATCATTTTCCTACATTATATGGATAAGTTGGTTCTTGCTCTCTGAAAGAGGCATATTCTAGAGTTCAGTTTTTATGGAAGCCAACAATCTTGCATTTATTGGTACATAAATTCCCACTTTTAAGTTAAAATTTCTAAGCTTAATAAGATAAGTTTGCAGTTTTACCAAAAGTGACAAATATGTTACTGCTCTTTTTTCAAAAATGCCCTTATGAAATGAAATTTGAGACTTCTGACTTGCGTTGTGGCTAAAGCTGTTACACTGTGCTTTAAGGGTTTTATTAATGTAGGTTACAGTATGAAGGTGTTAGCAGTGAAGTTTATTTATGAAAAGAGTAAAACACTTAGTAGCGTCAGTATTTTGCACAAACATTTGGCAATTTAATATTCCCTAAGCAGGGGAACAGTGCAGTGGTTATTGGTGTGATTTTGATGCTGGGTTGAGTGAATTTCTTGGGAAACACAGTGTTGAATATCTGTATATTCATGTTTGTACAGAGGCCTTCTTCTCGCATTATGATGTGATAACTAATGGATTTGTTGCTTGCATCAACAATACCATTTGCTCAAGAGACTTTATCTTCTAGTTTAAATGTTCTTCTGGATAACTTGTTTATGTGGCTGTTGTCTTTGAACTGTGTCCTTTTGAAGGTGAACTTATTTTGGAACTAGGCTGAAATCACGTCAAGTTTACCTTTTTTTAGCTTGTGCTGAAAAAGGCCAATGAAACTTAGAATTATGTTGCTTTTTAACGAACATTGATAGTTCATCTTTTTATTGAGCTTTACAAAGAAAGGCACCTTAACACCAAACATCAGACTTAAAGTCTTTCGCAGTTTTTTTCAAGTTTGCCACACTGTACAAGTACAATAAGTACAGGAAAAAATACTTGACTAAACGAAGTAAAGATCTTATTAACAACAAGACTCAGTAGTGCAGAATCATGGAACGGAAGAATGTGCATATAAACTTTGATGATGAACCAAATGGAAAAAAAATAATACCAGCTAGCAAATCAGACTGGAAAGACGAACGTTCGTAAGGGTTTTACTTGACCATGACTGCATAACAATGTTAAGCACCAAAGCAATTTTGTGGTTAGTTAGCATGAGCTTCAGCCAAAATCGTAGTAGTACTCTATAATATTTTGAGGAGAAGACTTAAAAATAAAAATAACACCCTATATGTAGAGGAAGAGAACAGGTTGGTTGGAATTATTATGCTGGGATTTTGTTTTGGTTGCTGAATTAACAGCTACAAAGGAGTAATAAACCCAGATCTTGCCTTGACCAACATATATATTCATTTTATTGTCCCTCTTATGCAGGTACTTCAAAGTACTACAATAAACCCTTGCACTGCTCATTAATTTGGGCAACAAAATTGTGTGGTTTAGACTGTCAAATACCTTTGAAAGGTCAAGTAAAACAAGAGTTGACATTTTCTGCTGGTGCATCCCATGAAGGAATGTGTCGGTGGTAAAAATGTTCAGTGTTTCTGGAATTGTCTAGTCAGTTGCTACTTTGGTAATTGTTTTGAGGTAAATAGTAGGTAAATTGAAGAAGGGCAGCTTTTCCGCACACCTTTCATATTGTTGGTGATAGAGACAAAGGGCGATTGTTTGTAACTACAACCTCGGACAAAACGCGTTGAGACACATTACAAAACTACTTATTTTTTTCACTCACCTTTACAAAAATGCTTACCATCGCAGATTAAAAGACCGTTCCTCCCTCCCCTTTTGCAATGTTGTTTACGATAACACAAGAAATGCACACTTGAGCTGTTAGGCCAAAGCAACATTGCACCAGGGGTGGGGAGGGGGGCGAATTTGTTCGTTTTGGACACGAAGATTGCATGGTGCGAAATTGAAAATTGCATTAAAATGTGTCAACAGTTTTGTCCGGGGTCGTCTGAGAGGGCTCATAGTTCAAATCGCTGTATCCTCGCAATGGAAGTTCAGAAGATAGTGATTTTTGGTCCAGTTATTGCCCTTTTAATGAGCTTTCTGCCAAAGTATCGGAAACGTCAATTAAGCAATTAGAACGCGTCAATTGTGACGTGCAAAAGACGCCGCTATATTAACAGCCTACTAGGTGCCCGGGAAAGAAATCATGGTGTTTAATGGTGAAATCAACCCGTCCAAAAGGGCTTATATTATGTATTGAACACAAGAAAAGAGATTATCGATAAAGGATATAGCGAGACGATGCCATGTTTCACGAGCCACGGTCTACAGGATAAAAAAGGACAGGATAATTGACAGCTATAAGAGAAAGGACTGGAACAGAAATTTGGGAGGAAGGCCACGAAAACTGAGCTCGCGAGAGGAACGCAAAATTCTACGAACTTTGTACAGTCTGAGACACGAAGAAGGTAACTTTACATCCATTAGGCTAATGACGAGAGCTGGGATAAGCCCAAAACATGTGAGTAACAGAACCATCAGGTGATTCCTTCAAAGGAAAGGTTACCATTTGCTCCAAGCAAGGAAAAAGGGCCTTCTGTCAGAAAAGGACTTAAAAGAACGCTTACAATTCGCCAAACATATGAGAAAAGACTACTCAAAGGATGTTTGGAAAGACGTTGTAGCTTTTTATTTAGATTGCGTTAGTTTTTGGTACAAAAGGAACCCAGCAGATCAAGCCAGTGCGCCTCACGGCCGTATTTGGCGCAAGAAGTGCGAGGGACTTATGCGCGGCTGCACTGCAACGGGAGGCAAAGTGGGAAGTGGTGGAAAAGTTGTGAAAGTGGTTGTGGCTATTAGTTACGGCAAAGGTGCTATTGTGTGTCATCAGTATGATAAACTAGACGGCTCGTACTTTGCCGAATTTGTACAGGATAATTTTGAGAACATGTTTAGAATAACAAACAAAAATGGGTCACGATTGTTTGTACAGGACAACTGTCCTGTTCAAAATAGCGCGTCAGCACGCCATGCGCTACATGTTAAAAAAGCAAAGCAGTTGAAACTTCCCCCAAGGAGTGGTGATATTCATTGTATCGAAAATTTTTTCATGCAGTTAAAGTAGAGCTGGATAAGCAAGTTCTTGAGTTAAATATTACTCGGGAAACTTACAAAGAATTCAGTGAACGTGTAATTAGAACAATTAAGAACATGCCAGTTGATGTAGTTGACAAAATGTTAGAATCGACGGATAATCAGATTTCTCTAGTTATAAATTTTAAAGGACAGAGAACAAAATACTAGGCATACACTTGCCCAATTAGTAGAAACAGTGAATTTGGAGATGAAACCATGGCTTTTTATTCACGTGCCTATATTCTAGTAAGGATACTACATCACGCGAGTGACAAACTAACCGTAAAAAAGGACTGTATAGTATCTGGTTACCATGACGATATGAATTTTTCCTTTACAAAAATGCCCGCTGTCAATGTTAAAACTCGTCTAGCAAATCAGCAGAAGACTACGAAAATGGTTAAATGCAAAAATTAAACGATTAACAAACTGGAACATAGTTGTTTGAACGATTAATAACGGTTAACAACGGTTAACAGCATTTCATAAAGAAAAACAAGAAAGAGTCTATTGTTTTATTCAGTACCGTTGTTAACTGTTGTAAACGGATGTTAACCGTGGTGTTTTCTCTCTGTTGGGTTCTCTTTATTAAGTTAACCGTGTACGACCAAGCCACTATGTCAATGAGGGCAAAATAAGCCCTGCAAAACACCTAGCACATGACGGGAGTTCTTGTTGTTGTTCCCGCGGGGTCTGATTCGTGACGAAATATTTTCCACCTAACGTCCATCATACCGCATTCACGTTTCTTGATGTACATGAGCCTATGTTTTCCCGTACAAAATATCGGGGTGTCACTAGTTAATGTAATATCCTTTGCGAAGTGAGTTTTTGGCGCCGGTAAATGCACAACGTGACCTTCTAGCATAAGTAACAGACCATGCCACGGTATAAGTTGTGGCGACCACTAAAAATCTTTCAAGAAAATACATTCAGCGTTTTGAACCCCAACCCAGGCAAAATTCTCGGTACAAAAAGTGTTAAAAATCAAGGTCAATGGGTTAAGTAAGAAAGTTTTACCGCAGTTCGCATTGCCAGTGATCATAATGTTCCGGTATTTACCCCTCCCCTTTATCAGCAGATCCCAAACTGCGTCGCAAAATACCTGTAGTGGGACCTGATTATTGGCTAGGATTTCTTCGGCACAAATCTTCCACAGCCCATCACAACCCTCTGTGCATTCCTTTTCTTTCGCTTCTTGCAATAACTCCAGGCGAGTTTTCTTAGATCGTGCCAGTTTGTCAAGCAGCATTCTCAATTTCCCATGTGGTATTCAATATATCTGCGACCGCCCTTGGTGTGCGATTTACTAGGAATTCAACAAGATCCGTTTTGCCCTCTTTTTCTGTTGGTGAGCGAAAGCTTGCAGTTCTACCAGTGATTTCACGTTTTTCTCAACTATAATTTCTGTCACCTCGAATGTCGCAAGACGCTTTCTCTTTCTGATGCTAGCACTCCTTCTAGACGTACGCATATCAGTATCTTTGTTGTCGTCACTCTCCTGATCATCCTCATCGCGATGATTTTCGTTTGCAGCTTTCCTTTTGTGTTTGTTATTCCGCTTTACACGAATTGCGGCACTTGTTTTCGGTTCCCTGGCATTCTTAAGGTCCGGGTGGCCAGCACTCTCAATAAAATTCTCATCCTCTTTCGTTACGTATGTCCAGGCACTAGTAGTTATGGTGCTTACTTGAGTACTTCGCGTTTATCCCCTACTCATTGCGTAAAAACTCTTCGACGACAGCCAGCGTTGATTGCAATCAAGCTTCACAGATAGATGGTAGTGTTTTCCGGATTTTTTGTGGTTTTCACAGCTACAACACTACTGTACAATTTTCACATTGCATTTCGCAAATGATTTTACTACCGCGGAGGCAAATTCCTCTCGCGTGGGAAATAGGTCCAAATTAGCCTGACTGTATGTTATCAAATAAACGCTTCTTACTTCCCTCTCACCTAGCGCTTCCCGAAATGATTCACAGTCCTCTGAAGATGTTTCCTCGCTATCACAAGATCGTAAGAGTTCCATTTAGATCGGGGATTACAAGAGAATGTCGTTACTCTTGCAAGTAAAGCGTTTCAGGACGAGAAAGTTGTTTTAAAATGTGTCCATGGTAACGTCACAGAGAAAAACGCACTCTCCTCTAAATCTCAGTTTGTCCCAACAAGAAAACACACAAACCTTGGGTGCGGCTTGCTTCAAGCCAAGCGCTCGGTTTGTTCACGAAAAGACTAAAAGATACATGCCATATCATAGAAACGTAATATGCAGTCTAAGTAACATACAGCTCCAAAAAACTAGATCACCAGCTAAATTAATTTGAAATGGGGTCGTGGAACAACAGCTGGGTGAAAAACCTCCCCGTACGTCCACTTGCACCTAGGAGGAAAACCCCATGCCAGCTGTACCCCATAAAAAACGGTCTCCCGGGCAAGACCAACTTAATAGAAACTAGAATCAATTAAAAGCAGTGCAAACGAGAAAACTAAATACCTAAAGCCTTAGAAACCGACAAACGAGAAGATAAAGAATCTTGGACACATCCGTCCTTAGCCGATTCACTAGCCCAGCGGCCATGACGCTTAAAAAGTTGATCTGGTACACCAGCATTTGTGGCAGCAGTGTCCCCGCCACTCCTAAGGCTATACGTACAAATGGCAGAAATATCAGGAACAATATCTTTAAAGGCCTCTAGCACTAACTCTCTTAACCTTGAATAGCTTAAATCTTTAAATCTAGGCTTATAACCGCATCTAGTTTTGGAAAGCTCACAAAACAAAGGGCTATCGCAGGAAAGCCCAGCCCTCTCTAAATAACGGTTCATCATAGCAACCGGACAAGTTGCTTTCCTAGCAGAAGCTACAACAATCCAAGCTCCATCTCTATACTGATCAGTTTTACTAGATTGAATAAATAACTTTAACATGTCATTTTCGATCTTAACATCGGATCGAACAAGCTTAGCAAGCTCATCAAATCTGAGAACGGCAGCAAAAGCTAGTAAGCAAATAACAACCGAATGAATATTATACAAAGAGGCCATTGAGTCCGCCTTGGAGGCAACTAACTGCTCTAACTGAGAGACCGTGATTGGCTCTTTGGTTGTTTGATGGACCAGCAAACGCTGCGCACCGGCAAGAGTACTCTTCACCAACGGATGATCAGAAGGAGACAGCTCGCCACCCAGCTGGTGAAACCAGGCAATGCTGTGAACTGCTGACTCCAGGGGAGATGCTGTCTTCGCCTCAGTCACTTAATGACGCAAATAAATAGCAAAGTGAAACGGAGAAGCGGGAAAAACTGTCAAGCCATGTTCTCGTGCCCAGGACCTCCATCTGTTGTAGGAAGAAAAATACTTGGAGGAAGTATTGGGTGCCCTGCTAGCCAGCGCAACATCAAGAAGAGAACTTGCAAGGGATTGTAAAGCACTGGATCCCTGGGGAACCGCAGCCCGAAGATCCGACCACATAGTAGAGCTGAAAACATCTGCAAAATAAAAGCAAAAAGAACACACACACCCCCTAAAAAGTCAAAAACAAATAAAAATGACCCGAACGCTGGAAGGGCAAGACCGAGATGAAAGACAAAATCAGCACGCTCAAATATATACCCCTACTAATTACCCACATACCAGCGCGCAACAGGGGTCTTTTTTTGCATGAGCATGCGCGACCGCTGAACAAACGATTGGCATGGAGGCTCACCACAGGTTCTGCCTTCATCAAAATGGCGCGTCTTAAGGTTATCTTGGCGATTATTTTGCTCGTTGGTCTTGGCCAATGTGCGCGTAATTTAATAAAATGTGTGGTTTGTAAAAAAACATTAACATGGTCTCAACAAAAGCAAAGTAGACCGGCTTCAACCTACCAGGAGATACTATCCAATTTCATCTCTCCACATGACCTAGATAACAGCGCGCGTGTATGTAGCGCTTGTAGGATTGCGCTGATATCAGCAAAGTCTAAACAAAGTGCGGAAACGTTTGTTGATGTAAGTAGACACTTTCAATTTCCTTTGTTTTGAAATGGGAAAGGAACACAAATAGTAAAAAAAATGTCATTGCAAATTTCAGCGAGTGGGTTCGAAGTGCGCAAAAGCCGGGCGCCCAAAAAAGTCAAAAATACAATCACAAAGGAAAATGGAAACGGCATCCAACGCAGGCACTCAAACAGCAGAGGAGACATTATCGTTGTCTACATGGCAAGTGGACAACACACTCTTTGGGCAGATTTTAAGAGGGCCATGTGGTCGGGTGCTATTCCCCCCGGACTTGTTTGATGAAGTAGATGAAAGGATGAAAATGCTTTCAAAAAGTAAGCAAAATCCCATTCTGTCATTTTCCCAGACAGACAGACAGACAAACACACAGGTACACACACAGACAGACAGACAGACAGACAGACACACCCACACACCCACCCATACACAGGTAGACTAGACATGCACAGAAGGCAACACGTCTGAGTAAGAGGCCAGTAAACAGATAGACAGTCAGAAAAAAAAGACTGTAATACTAAAAGACTGTAATACAAGTTACTAGATAGGCAGACAGACACAATCACTTTTTATTTACTCATACATTCACTGGATGACTTGCAGGGTGCGACCTCACAAGGGAGTTACAGTGTTTAAAAGAAACTATGTTCAAAGAGTTCCATAAGAAGCCTCCGATATATGATCCAGATGAATTTGAAGCACTCTGCACTAGGGCTGGAGCCAATACTATATTTAATTCTATTTTGTCAGCAATGACCGATGAGAGACATTCGACAGAGCGAATTGCCTTAAATCGAAAAAGGACTGTCACAATCCTCTACAAGCTATGTTATGGCCTCAGCCAAGTGTGTAACTGGCTGCAGACTGACCATTCTATGTATTTGAGGCTGTCCAATATTAACATGGAAGGTCTGCAGACAGAGCAAGTAATGGGAGGAGCTTGTAGTAGGAGTAAAGTGTGCAGCCTTATGAACACAATGAGCCAGAATGCAGCCAAAAAAATTGACGACGTGGTGGCAGAAGCTATTATAAACAAGTGGCAACTAGTATTAATTGTAGATGACTACACAACCATTCACTCAATAAGACGACCACAAGACGAGGAACTCACTAATGCCAATTTCTTTTGTACTATCATCATCAAAGTTTTCAAAAATGTTCCAGCCATACCTGCCTGTCATGTCTCAACTTATCATAATCCTTCTGGTCTCAATGTTACTTCCTGTATAAACACAGTCTCTGGGCCATCTACTATGCATAAATTAACTCTAACATATTCATCCCTGATGCCTCCTTGGATAACTGACACCTTTTTCAATCCCGAATTTGAAAGACACAGGGTAACTGCTCATGAATACTGCCACCATGAGTCTGTTCAGACTATGAGACAAATGGACAATTTACACCTTGTTAACTTTTTCCAATTAACACTTAAAAGCAAAAATGACTTTGATGCTGCATTTGACCTTGTACTGAGTACCAAACTTTCTGAATATCTCAAGTTATTTCTTATTCCTCAACCTGGTGACTGGCCTGCTCAGTTCTACTCCAGACAAGTCATTTACGAAACCCTTCAGAAATTTTGCTGCCCATCTGATGTCTTTGATAATCCTCAAGTGTGCCCTACAGATCATTCATATGCAAGAGTCTGCTCTTATGGACCTATACAACAACAAATGAACGTTAGTACATCTGGGCAACCAGGAATTCTTTCCATAATTCCGTGTATTGGACCCCTTCATATCTCCTTAAATGGAAGGGAAACTGTGTTTCATGATTATCGGCAATTTTTTGAGACTGTCTATAATAATCTCTTTCCAAAAAGCAAATTGGCAAAGAATCCTAAGCCTTGGAGAATCAGTCTGATACTTGAAGTGGTCTACTGTGGATGGCTTTTTATCAGGGACAGTGTTAAGAGCAAATTTTGTTTTTGCAAGGACTTGGAATACAGAACTCTTTTGAATTTGATCGACAATTATCTGCCACTTGTGCTTTCCATCTACAGTGTTACTTACAAACTAAATAACTTTCAAGAGTATCTGAATGCAATGATCAGGATATGGGTGATGTTTGTTTGTCTTGAGAGACATGATTACAATAAGGCCCCACTAGTTTGGCTTTCTATGTGCTCTTACTAGGGCATGCACCATCCTGCCTTATATAAACTGCTTCTGACAAATTTGGTTATCTTTGATGAGTATCCTGTAGAAAACACTCGTAGTATCATACGTTCTAAAACCAACACCCATGACACAGCTGAACAAATACAGAAGAAAGCGAAAGTTGTGTTTCAGTCAAAAATGGAACAGCAGCACTTCAAAGAACACTTCACCCAACTCAAGAAACCGCAGTGGTCACTTAATAACCTCAAAAGTCTGAAGGCCAAATGTGCAAACATTCTTGCAAACATATTTACAGGAATAGCCAGGAACCCAGGGAAAGCAAAAATCTCTACTCAAGGCAAAACTACAAAAGTGTTGTTGCCCAAGATATTTGGAGATGAGCCTGTCAAGATTAAAGTCTTACCTCTGGGATACTGCACCAGCACCATTCCAGACCAAAGCAGACGATGTGATTTACCAGGGTGCAACATAAATGAAGATCTGTCTTGGAAAATATTTGAGGGCTGTTCACATTCTTTCCATCATTCCTGCCTTGGCGAAATACAGTTTTGTCCCCTCTGTCAAGCCTTCCTTGCAAAAAAAGCAGAGAGTCTTTCAAAAACTGCCAAGGAAGCTATTCTAAACCCTAAAGAAAAAGAAAGTGTAAATGAACAATCCAAGAACCTACCAGCAGACGACAGTGAAATAGAGGGTGACTTAGGCACTGCATTGCCTAGTGGAGATGTGGATGAAAAAATAAAACATGTGAATAAAGACATAATGGCACTACCAACACCACCATCCCCACCATTAAACCAAGTATCAAGCTCACCAAGCCAACCAAGTCAAGTTCATCCATCGCACATCCAGCCACCTGCCTCAGCAAGCACAGCACCCAAGAGACAACAACTATGCAAACGATGTGGTCACCCAAGAAAGGGACACACATATCCAAAGAATAGTGCAGTCAGATGCCCCAGATGCAGTAATGGTGTGTGTGCGACCCATGATACATGTACATCGACTCAAAAACATTCAACCGCTTTGCAACCAACACTCCATTATGGACACATTGCTGAATACATCTTACCTTATCATCTTTCCCAAGCAACAATTTTTGGTTTTCCAATTGGGAGCAATGCATGTACTGTCATTGCAGTCATTGGGGCTATGAAATTTCTCTGTGGTGAACTCCCATTGCCCTCTCCTCAAGGAATTATGAACACCATTGCATCATTTGCCAACACCATGAGGGACGGAAATATCCATTACAACTCCTTGGCCATGCCTTCTCATCAGCCTAATCTGGATGCCAGGGAGGCCCTGCAGACAAGACAAGATAACTTTGGACTAACAATTTCACGGGACATTGGGATTGTTTCTCCAGCCTCTCTCACAAATGAGCTCAATCACATATGCAGAAGTGAAGAAAATCTATGTACAATACTAATAACTCCTCCCGACAAGTCCATGTTGCTTTGCTTTAGCAATGAACAAAACAAAATAGCACTTTTTGACAGCCATCAACATGGTAGTTATGGTGGACTTATTGCAGTGGCAACTTACACACAAGTTGATAATTTTGTTTCGTTTCTGAGCTATATGTGTGCCCGTGATTGGGGCAGTGGTATTCCTGGGGCAAATTTAGCAGTGCTGACAAAACGCTGATAAATTGCTTTGCAGGTATCTTGCCGTGTTTGAGGGTCACGCATTGAAAGTCTAGAAAGAGTTATAACAAGGACATGATAGGATTGCTTTAGCATCGCTGTTGAACAGTTAGATACTATTGAGTAAAGCAATTCTAGACAGTAGGACTATACCTAGTAATAAAATTAAGAAATGTTCCAGTTCACTTCAAGAGTAGACATTGAAAAGATACTCCATAAAATACATATGCTTGTCAAACCCATGTCAAGTCTGACTGGACATGTCAGCATGTGCTCAGTTCAACAATGAATTAATATATGTTCTACAATTTTCCCAGCACTTTGAAGCTACAAAATTAAGAGCACACGAGACGTAGATTAGTCACCTGGTGAGATGTTGGTGGTAGTCACTCCGTATGTCTAGAAAAATAAAAAAAATGAATATCAATGAGTCACAGTCAAACCTGCATTCAATAGGACCGAAATTAAAAGTCGAACCTTTTGACCGATTTTGATGAAACAAACCGTTAGTTCTCCCAAGAGGTACAGTAAACATGTGATGCGGACCAAAAGTTAAGAATTATTAGAGCACTACAGTTCTGGCTAAAAGAAAATTCCTGTAAAAGATACGTTACAATGTTAGCCCACAGAAAAACAAGAACTTCTACAATTTTCCGATAAACAAACTTTGTACCGCTAAAATACTTAAGGGACCACCTTTCTATTCCAACTGATAACGGCCTGGTAGTCGCCTGCTGATCGTTATGAATCCACTCCCGAAATATGGCTAAATCAGCTATTCACAAATTATTGACAGAAGTCCTCTACGGCATGGAGAAACTAATTTACATCCGATTTATAGACAAACACTAAATAAAGAACATTTTGCTCAATACCTACCTATCAGCAATGCATTCCATGACAAAATTTGCGGTTCTTGAAGGGGAATCAAGAGACGATTCGAGCGACCAACAACAACAAGCAGCCATGTTCGTGTCAGACATCCTTGAGAAACTTGCTTTTTCACCTCGTTCAGCGCATCAGTTTCCACTTAAAATCACCAGATCTTTACTTATTTTGTACAACGAAGGTC
>CALNXK010000383.1:222500-259845 GCA_942486035.1 Porites lobata
GCACTACTGGCATCATTCAGTTTGTCTGGTTTTGGAACTGTCTTTGTAGCTGGCTTAGAAATGACTTTTGGATCTGAGGACTTTGCTCGGACATCCTTTCAAGGCTTGTTTTAGTCTTCTCAGCTTTGGAGCTTGTAGTTGTCTCCACTTCAGAGCTTGATCAGAGCACAAGATTTCTTGGCAGTTGCTGTGTTGTGTCCGAAGACAGATTTGTCCCATCCAACCGTTTTGGCATGCTGCAACTCGCGAAGGTAATTTCACTATTTAGAAAGGTACAAACAACTATAGGACTGAGCCTAAAGTATTCTTGTCATGACTCCATGGATCGGTAAGTCTCGTTTAATTTGAAATTGAACATTCCTCGCTGTCAATTACGAGTAAGGCAATAAAACTATCAACCTGCATTTTACAGTGTGTGGTGAGTGTTGTATTTTCCCCCTTCAGTAATCATTCCAACTATTTACACAGAAAATGTTTCAGATTCCACTACAGGTGGACTTACGGTAACAAAGTAACAGTTAAGTATTTTATGTTGACATTTGAAACTAGCTTGTCAGTCTAAGGTAAAGCGTATACTTCACATGCCAGTCTGTGAACTCGGTGCCTAATCCATCAATTCTTTCAACAAGATCCAGACCATCCCTGAATGTTCACTTGATATTTAATGTGCTCGCTCCTCAAAGATCTGGACCCCATACAATGGGATGCAGGCTAGTACTTTGGAGGTTAAATCTCGTTCATTAACCATGACTGATACATACCTTTCCTGGTTATGTGGCAAAAGCTGCCATGTCACCTGCAACATTTGGGTTTAAAAGTAAAAATTCCTCCACTAAAAACACTATACTTTACACTGTAGTTTATGGGCCATCATCAAGCAGAGAAAGAACTTAAAATGTAAAGAAAAAAATGCCTACTCTGCAACCACAATCTTAACTAACACAGTTGCACGTTCAATGGCATGAATATGACCATTTTATGAAACACACACAATGAACTTAGCTAGGAACCAAGAAATGCTGAAGGTCTCCACGGCCTTGAAAAAGATTGGCCCCTTACAGTATGCAAGAACGAAAGTATGGCGAAATTGTTGTGTCACCCATGTTACACACTGGAAGAGTTAACTCCCTTCCACATGCTGCAACACGTGCAAAACAGATAGTGTGCTTTGGGTTACGATCTAAACAATCGTGGTCAAAGTTAACAATAATTGTGACGGGATCCCCATCAATGGGTCGGTGTCTTTGGCCAGTATGTCAACCTAAGACACCGGCCACATAAACATCTGCTGTTTGAAATTCTTCCGCCGGCTGTTTGTCACTTTTCTGCCTTTCACTTCCCTTGTCTTCATTGTCATCATAATTCCAAGTTAGAGCCTCAGTATATCCACTGATTTTTTGCTCATCTTCCAAAGATATCAAAACGTCTTGAAAGCTGTCCATCACAGACTCCTCAACTTCCTTTCTAGTTGACCCCTCCACAGAATAACATGGTTTCATAAGGGGAAACACATAATTTACATCAACATCCTTTTCATGCCCCATCACAAGTAGTGCCTTGCATATTTCTGGCTTTTGCCTTATGATATCAGTAAGTCCATAAAGCTCCAGTCCTTTCATGAATTTGAATAAATATAGTTGTCATGTTCGTGACAAGACTAATCAGAAGGGATCCCGTGATATCATTGATGTGCTCTTTGTCGATAAAGGACTGTTCATTTTTTACGAGTTTTTCTCATGCCCCCCCCCCCCCCAGACGGTCATTTTTTGGGGGTGACCCCCCTCCTTTCAAAAGAGACATTATCATAATTAAACCTGACATGCATATATTTTGCAGTGTACAATATTTGTATTATCTGTTCAATGTAAAGCTGTTGACAACTCATTCTACAGATGTAGCAGCCAGTTCTGTTAATTCAAAAAATAAATTCTGTCCATTTGCTAAGGCACTTCTTCACTATTTTTCAAATATAAAAAAATGTAGAGAATCGAAAGAAAGAAAAGTCAATTTCCGATCTTCAGTTTATGGATCTTCCAGAGCGTGTCGTTGCTTGCCTCTCAACTTCTTCCTCGTCATTGATAAAGGCAAGGATGACATCTTCACGCCCAGAGTTGATGGAATCATTGTCGTTCTTATCATTATCATCGCTTTCACTTCTGCTGTACTCATTAGCTCCATCTCTTTCTCTCAGTCGTGTTTGCAGCATTAATGGTTCAGGGCCTTCAGGATTCATTTGGAGAAGCCAATGCCTTGCGATTACCTTCACCTTGTCGTTCTTAGGGCTTTTGATGTGTTGGTGTATTCCATGGTGCTTGAGGTACTTGTTAAGCTCTGGCACTCGAAGCTGTTTCAGTTTGGTCGAATCTCCATCACCTCAAGGTGCTTAAGGTAATCCTTAAGAGAAAACCTTGAAGGAACATGATTGTACGCTTTTCCAGTCTAATGGGCTTATCTTGAAGCAAGGAGAAGAATTTGCTCACGACTTCAATGTAAAGGAGATCAAGTGCGTCAAGGCTAAGGTGCAAAACGTAACGTGGGATACAGAGACACTAGAAGAAAGTAAAGACAGTTTTTGTAGCATTTTCAAGGGCCTACATACAGACCGCATCAGCAAGGGAAGAAGAAAAAAAAGAAAACTGTCGAAAATCGAATGCAAGAAAAAAGAAATGGTTTGGAAACAACGTCCAACGAGTGCATAGTATTTGTGTCGGAAACCCGCTAGGTAATGATCTTCCAAAATGTCTTCGGTATCCTCCTTGCCTTGCCGTCCCTGAAGGGTGCATAGACGTTGAGAAAGTTTCCGAATTGCTTTTTGATCGAGATGCGGCATACATTGCACAGCTCTTGCAAGGAAACCATTTCAGCAACGCCGCAGGAAGCAGAATTATCACAAACCTCAAGCCGGAGGTTAGAGATAACGTGTACTGCTTCATGTAGCCTGAAGAGTATGCTATGACTGAAAACGATGAAAGCGACTCTAGCAGCAGCACGAGCGATGAGGAAGAGCTTGGCGATGATGACGAAGAGGAACATGAGCAGAGAGACGTTGCACAGCAGTAACATGATAGAGAATCTTTTAATGATAGTTTCCTAGCATTGAAAATTGTTGTCGTGGAACTGAACGCTGTCATGTAAACGCAGAACGAAAGTGTTTGATACATTTATATACCTTTTGCTTGCTTCATCATCATCATCATCATCATCATCATTTATGAGCCACCAGGCTTATAAAGAGAGGTCACGTCGACATTACAATATTATAAGAAATAAGGGCTGCGAAGAAGTGCGGCTAAACTAACTTAGTAACTATTTTAATAAAAACTCTAGCACTTTGTTCTTAAAGACAGAAAAGCTTGACAAGGAAGGGATACAGGAAGACGGTTCCAGATTCTAGGTCCTTGGTAAAGAATTGTGAATTTCTTGATGTTCGTCAACAGGAATGCGCTCGATAATTACTAGCTGTTCTTGTGTCATATCTATGGACTTGACTGTTTGTCATAAACAGATTGCGGAAGAGTGGAGGCAGCAGATTATTGTGGTAGCAAAACATAAATTAAGCAGTATCGAGCGTATTAATTTGGAAAATATCTAGAATTTCCAATTTGGAGAATAGAGGAGCAGTATGTGCTCGATATTCTGAATTTGTAACAGCTCGCACAGCCCGCTTTTGTAGATAGTAAATCCTGTTTAAATTAGATACGTAAGTAGAAGACCACGTGGAGTTACAATAAGTAATATAAGGATAAATTAATGTGTAGTACAGCGTGAGTTTGGTCTTACAAGATAAGTAGAAACGCGTCCTGGATAAAACACCGATTCATTTAGCGATTTGTTTACAGACAAAGTTTATGTGATACTTTCAAGTAAGATGTTCGTCTAGGTACACCCCAAGAAATTTAGTTACATTGCTTTGAATTAGAGGTTGACCTCCAAAAGAGAGAGAAAAACTGTGGTTGAGTTTCCTCTGACTCGGACTAAAGGTAACATAATTTGTCTTTTTGATAATAACTGAGAGCTTATTGCACCTGAACCAAACATCAATATTTAGTAACTCATTATTAAGCACATTCTCTAAGTAGTTTGGATTAGAGTGTGAAAAAAAGATACTTGTGTCGTCAGCAAAAAGTAGAAGCTCAGTTAACTTAGAGGCTTTAGGAAGATCATTTCTGTAAAGTATGAAGAATAAGGGGCCTAAGATGGATCCTTGAGGAACTCCACACTTACTGGTCTGCGTTGAGGAACAAGTTTGATTAATTTGGACGAATTGCTGACGGCAAGAAAAGTAGCTTTTTATCCACTGGAGAGCCACATCACGGATACCATAGTCCTCCAGCTTGATGAATAAGATTTGA
The DNA here is from genome assembly GCA_942486035.1 of Porites lobata. Lineage (NCBI taxonomy): Eukaryota > Metazoa > Cnidaria > Anthozoa > Scleractinia > Poritidae > Porites > Porites lobata. The sequence continues at coordinate 226,853 of CALNXK010000383.1, forward strand.
TGATCAAGAGTGTCAAAAGCTTTGGAGAGATCTAGGAAAACCCCTACAGTAGTTTCACGCTGGTCAATTGCCGAAGAGATTCTATTTCTTAGAAGGATTAGAGCATGGGACGTTGAATAGTTTTTACGAAATCCAAACTGGCAGCGGTATAGTATATTATTCTGCTCGGCGAATTTAATCATACGATTATACAGTACGTTTTCAAAAAAATTGGCAAAATTGGACAACAAAGAAATTGGTCTGTAGTTTGTAAAATGACTAGGATCATCTGCTTTGTAAATAGCAATCACTTTAGCAATTTTTAGTTTATCAGGGAAGATGCCTTTTTGTAAAGACAGGTTTATGATGTTGGCAAGAGGAGCAGAAATCAGGTGAAATGAGTGTTTAATTACACCATTGAAATATTGTCATAGCCATATTGGGATCTTCATCAAGAAATGAGGCCCAGTTTGTGTTTGAATCGTTTTCGTTGAATTTACGCATATTTTCGTTAGTAATCTTGCGTATGAATACTTTATTTTCTCCATCGCGCGTCAGAGTTTTGCCAGAAAAATAAGCAAACACCGGTAAGTGATCGGATAAATCATTTACAACAACACCATTTAAAACATTTTGAGAAAGATTATTTGTGAATATATTATCGATTAGGGTTGCAGAATAAGAGGTGAGGCGCGTTGGATTGGAGATGAGAGGAATAAATACGTGCGAAAGTAGGGTGTCGATAAATTCTTGAGTTGGTGTATGATGGTTGTACTGGAGAAGGTCGAGGTTAAAGTTTCCCATAACATAACATTGTTTTCCTTAGAAATACGAGAAAGAATGTCGTTAAATTTGTCTAGAAACAAGGCCGTGTTTTGATTTGGCGGTCTATACACAAATCCAACAATGATGTTTTACCCATTGGGAACTGTAGTCTCCACGAATAAAGACTCAATTGTCTCTGGATCTGACAATTTGCTTTCATTAAGAAGTTTTGTATTGAAGGTCGTTTTGTAAATAAATGCCTACTCCGCCACCTGTTTTGGATTTACGATGGTTTGAGATAAAATTGTATCCAGTGATATTAACCAGCTCTGCAGTGCAATCAGTCAGCCACGTTTCTGAAATACCGATCACAGAGAATGGTTTTTTGAGACTTCCAAGCATTAAATTCAATTGGTCAAGATTTTTTAGCAAGCTACGAGCATTTAGGTGTATAATGGAAAAATTTATTTTGTCGCTAAGGGGAGCTACTCCACTATTTATGTCATCCTCGGCCAAGTAACTACTTGAGGGCAGACCAGCAATAAAATTACAATCAGGGTTCAGATGACAGGAAAGTGAGTTGGATAACTCAGGTTTCTCTATAGGATTAAATGAGAGTGTTTCAAGATGGTTACTATTGAAATTTAAAGGGCCATGGGAGAACTCATAGAGTGCTAGGTTAAAGGAACTATTATCTAAATGATTAAATGGAAAGAGAAATTCCACATGCGACTGGTCAGCCATCATAGTGACGGCTAGGTTCAGCTAAAAATAAAGTGTCAGTTGCACAGGAATTTGTGAAAGGTACTTAACTCATGGGTAAACCCTCCTGATTTGCAAAGGTCACAAGGTCGTTGTGGCACTTGATTTGGATCGGGCGAGAATCTTCGGTTCGTCAAAGATAAATAATAAAGTTCTTGGCCCAGCAGAACTTGAAGCCATTTCTCTTTTGAAATTTCTTTGAATCCGCCAACAGTAGCCTGACGTTTTCCAAGGAACAGCTGGACGGTAGTCCGATCGAATTGGCCGACACTTTACAAGCTTCATTTCGTGCATTCATTACTTGCTGTTTCATAATTCTTCTTGTTCGCCTGAAATTCATCCGATTGCTTCGAGTCGTTTTCTCCTCTAAACAACGTCTGAATCGACCGGCCGTTAATGCCGTCCAGTGACGTCACTCACTACCCGAAAACCGGGTAGTGATTTTGATTGGGTGATTGTCTAAACATTCGCATAATTATGTATAATTATGAAAAATTTTAGCGGGATTGTCGCTTGATATTCAGCGGATCGCATCCCTGGCATTCTTTCGTTTAGTTCAAACATTTCGGTAAGCTTAATCTTTATCTTAAACAGCAAAATTTCCCTTGTCTTCGAAACTGAAATGCTAAATTGAACTGCGAATGTCGAATCCTTGCGGAGAGTCGGTAAGTTTTTCATTTAATTTAGAGCCGCTTTGTGGTTTCGGCGGCCGGTGATTTTGTTTACGCGAAGTTTTCCGAGATCAATGTTATAATTCGACCTTCTTGCTATTTTTACCGTCAAGTGTAATGATTCTGTTAGCTTTTCTTTCTTGTCTCCTTGTTTTTTTCTTCGCTAAGGACCAAATAGCTTCTTTTCAATTAAAGCAAATCATTGTGTCTTTGAACTATAAAGTGTTCCGTGTGTGTGTTTATTTTATTGCGTGATTGCGACCGAGTTTGATTATAGAATTCAGTACAACCGGTTCAGAGTTGTACTGCATGCAGTTGATAGTTTGAACGTTAAACATGAATTACAATCGAAAAAATAAAGCAGTTCTGTATCATGCAGACATTTCCAAACGATATTTCTCGGTTTGCCACTTGAAAATCGTGTTTTACTTTTTGCATGAATTAAAGCAAAGTGTCAAGGAGTAGTGACGTCACTGGACGGCATTAACGGCCGGTCGATTCAGACGTTACTGAGGGAGTAATAACGACTCGAAGTAATCGGATGAAATTCAGGCTATCTTCTTGTGAATTTGCAGACAATTGGTCGAGGGCCAGAAGTGGCAATTCTGGTAGGGATACGATGGGCGATATCGATGTCTTGATTTGAAATTTCAATTCCAGCGGCTTTGAAAAGATTGATACACAGTGAGGCAGTTTGGGAGGCCGATTCTTGCGTCTCGCTTTCTGGAAGGCCAATAATCTTAATATTGTACTGGAAACTATACCTTTGCAGTTGTTGAACTGAATCTCCGATTTTTCCGACTCGGGTTTCTGTATATGTAGTTTTATTTAATAATAAAACATCATGTCAACTCTACATGAACTAAAATATTTCGCGTGACCCCCCTTCCCTCCGTTTTTTTTTTGGGATGGTCCCCCTTTTAAGCCTTTTTTTTGCGTGACCGCCCCCCAATTTCACCAGCCCCCCCCCCTCCCTACCTCGTAAAAAATGAACGGTCCCTAACACTAGTGTAACCATGATCTACAATTGTGTCACGATGGTTATCCAAGTCATGTTGCATATTTTCGAGCATCGTCTTCTCTGCTGTAATGTGCTCTACATTCAAGCTCTTAAATTCAGTTTCTGGGTTGACCATACTTTCATAAACACATCCCTGTAAGACACAAGGTGATGGACCTCCTTGAGCCAGGCTTACAGCAGCAATTTCTCCACAAGACTGGAAATATCCCTTCTGTACATTGTAGGTTGAATCCACAGGACTGCCAGAGGGAAACATAATATTTCCCATGTCTGCTGTAGGTTTTGCAAGGACCTCTTCAGCCATGGCACCACTGTCTATTCCATCTTCACCTGTGAAGTGAATTCTTAAAACTTTGTCTGGCCTGGTTCTCATTGATTCACGACGCCACAGATTCAAGCATCTTGTGAAATGGGAAGCCCTGCGCACCACAATAAAGAACTGACCTGTCATCAACACTTTTGCTGAGTTCCTTAACAACACTGACATGGTCAGTAAGGGTTTCTTGGGTACGTTTTTCAGCACTTTCTCCATCACGCGATTGTACTTGTAGATTATCACTGTTTTCAACAACGACCTCAACTTCTACATCTACTTGGTTCAGCTCATTATCTAATTGTCTTCCAAACTCTTCATCCAGTTTAGTTTGTTCTTCAGGTATAGTAACGACTAGGACACTCTCAAGCTTGGAACATTTAGGTAAACGAGATATAGTGTCACCCTCATTGTCATCAACAAGCTTGGAACATTTAGGTAAACGAGACATGCTGTCATCCTCACTGTCATCAACAAGCTTGGAATATTTAGGCAAACGAGACATCCTCACTGTCATCACCACTCATGACAGTATTGTTGAAGTCTTCATTTGTGCACAGATATAGGAAAATTCTATTATAATCTTTACCCAGTTCCTCCTGGTATCGCTTTCAGGTAAACAGTTCACTAGTCCCAGGCAAAAAAAGAACTTTCTGCCCATCTTCATAAAGAAGTAGATAGGTCTGGTTCTCGTCATAGAAGTTACTATAAAATTCCTTCCATTTCTTTTCAGCTTTTTGGCGAACCAGTGAAGATTTTGCAGAATTTAAAATTCGCAGGGCCACCTTTTTTCTCCTCTTCGGTTTGAGAACCCTTTCTTTTTCATTTCACTCGACCAAACCAATATAGATGAGCACTTCCTGGTCTGCCGTCGAGGTCTTTCTACTTTTAGGCTTCCCACCTTTGACTTTAGAAAACCACTGCTTGCCTTTAGCTGCCTTATACTCTGTAAATGTTTTGACAGATTTGGTGGACTTGATAGAACTTGCTTCCTGTGCACTAGAGGTGGTGCTTGGCCCTGGATTATCCTGGTTAAATCCCAAATAGGTTTAACATTCAATTGAAAGGATTAAAAACTTCTTGGAAGAAAAACAAGACTCCATACAGTTTGTAATCCAGAACCTCATCAAACAAGACATTCACCTTTTCAAGACAGAGCGCAGTCCTTTTTAGAGAAACAAGATTTATAGAAACCTACTGTCTGTGCAATATGGTAAATAACCTAAAAATGGGCATCACGCCTTTTGGTACATTTCTTTGCCATCATTGCTCGACTACCGGAGGGGTACTTTGGTTAATTTTTGCTGGGTATTTGCCGCTGGCCTCTCAGGGCCCCTACCCCATTATAGTCTATTCTGTGGCCAGTCATAGACCCCCCCCGGGCCCCTCCCCTGGATCCGCCACTGCTTTACGTTTCACCTACAGTACAAACATTCTGGTACGTTTGCTACCCGTAATTATAAAGAACTGTCTTACCCCTAAAATCAAAAAATGTGCGACCCCATTCTAGTGACTCTATGGAAAATGCAACCCCATTATGGTCATTCCAGTCGTGAAAATGCGACCTTATCCAGCGGCACATCCCCATTAGCCTGTTATAAGGAAGTCCCCCACCCCTCCCCCCCCCACCGGGATGACTACGACGAGAAATGTTCTGTTTTGGATCCTGTTTTTAAGTTTTTGAGGAGGACACAAACAAACGAAGTCTCTCGTTTTGAACTTAATGAATTTCTTAACAATTTCACTCTGGACAGATTCACCCACATCTGGCAAACTGAGCGACCTGAAACAATCGAGAGGAGTATTTTAACTGACGATTTCGCTGCCGTCGAGTCCTGAATCTTAAACTCCCTAATTTTAGTGCGGTTCCTTCGAGCAACCACTACCCTATCTTTGTCTTTGTCGTCCATCACTCGTTATCATTAACTTACCTTTCCCGTAGTTGCTGCAAAACATCCCAACGACAATACCATGTGCAGTAACAAAATGGCGGTCGGGTCAAGGCCGAGTGAAAACTGAACATAGTTTTCGTTCTCCAACCACTGACCGTTTAATCTTGTTTTTGATGTCAGGATTTTGTATTTGATGTGAGTAATTTGTATTTTATGTGAGCAATTTGTATTTAATGTGAGTAATTTGTATTTGATGTGACAGTTGTGGGCCACCGTAGAAAATAAAATTGACAACTTTCAATCTGATTCTTCTTAAGATTTCATTTGTACCATAGGGGGTGTGAATATTTTTTTACCATAGTCTCTCTTGTTATAGTCTCCATTTTCAACAGTCAAAATTTATTAAGTCCCCTATCTCTGATAAGCTCTCCACCCTTTCCTCTGTGATTTGATTTGTGTCACTAGCAGGGAACATTCACTAAATCATAAAAAAAACACAAGCTAACTCAGCACATCTCAGGGTTCATGGTGAAAGATTTTTGTACATTAATATTTGATTTCTGAAAGCCATCGAAAGTCAGGCTAGGTCATTGGTTTTACATTGCTTGGATTGTTCAGCAAACTTGGGTACAAAAAATTGATCACGGAAATACTGCCCTCTATAAGCATAATGTTGATCTTTTTGGATAACCTTTCGATAACCATAATATTACCACTTAAATCACTCCAGCAGACAAAGGTGAACCCCAAGCGAAGGAGTAATATAAAAAAGGTGGAAGTAAAGTCTAGGTGGTCACAAAGAGCACCCAATTTTTCGACTATGTGTGCAAAGTACCTATTACGCGTTACGGTCAATGAAGAAAGCAGCTTGTTTTCTGGACCACTTTCCCACAAAAACGAGGCGTGATACGGAGTCCTGACCAGTGAAGAACGCTTAATATGTCATTTTTTGCTACGCGGATTATTACTCCACAGGAAATTATATTTGAATAAAGTTGTGCTTACCAAGAACTCATGATTTCCAGTGATTTACAGAATCGTCTGAAATTCGGGGAAAAGAAATAACGACATTTTTTCAACGAAGGCAAGGCTAAAAAACGTCACATTTTAAAGTATCAAATTAGTCTCTTCACTTAGCTAATGAAATGAGGCAAGAGAACACATATTTGTCTTAGTCTGTACGAGAAACAAGAAAAGAAACGCAGTAAATTAAAAGTTACTCACCGACGAAAGGAAACTGTTGCTGTCAAATTTGATTTTCCTGCCCGCGGGAGAGAAGTACGCGGCCGGACCGGATGTGATGTCATTTATTCGGTGGACCAGAGGTATACGAAACAAGTACCAGGCGCTATTGGAGTCATGCCCCCCTCCTGGCCACACCCTTTAATGAAGGTATGTTCTTTTAACCCAACAACCACAGCTAGAACAAGTTCAACATTGCCTGCATAACAATACATAACAGCAGGATCTAAATGGTCCTAAATGACAGCCCATAACTGCAACTTTAAAGTGTAATAAGGTACATGTACCTCTGTCAGCAAGTTTACATTCTGCTTGAGTTCATGCTTTGTAAAGTAAATAAAATCTATGCAAAGTCCTCAACTGTGTTTCTTTAATACACCTTTTGCGGGCCAACTATTTCACTTTCAGGGGGGTATGGGCGATTTCAGAAAACATATCCTGCAGACTGATTTCAAGGGGAAAAAATTAATTCCTACAATGAAAAAAAAATCTTTCGTGGCTTATAATCCTGGAAAGAATTTTTGCACCGTTGTATGTTAGGGAAAAATTCTATCACTAGAGGTTTAGGAAAATACCAAATCACTCATACTACCCCCTAAAAAGTCAATTAATGGTTGGCCCTTTAAGGAAAGTTCATTTCAATAGAGTCCACTCTAATAATTGTACAATAAGGCTTGCACTGGCTATTAGCTAATGACACGGTTTTAGCCAGAAGGATGTCCAGCCGTCCTATGGACGCCCCTTTTTGGAGTACATAAAAGGAAAATTCACTTAATCTCTTATAATTTTGTGACAAAACTTGCCTTCTGGACGGCCAGTTTTCAATGTCTCGCTAAAAGCCTGCCTACCCGGTACAAACGTCTCAAAGAAAGATCAGTGTGCATATTTGCACTCAAAGACGTATTCCAACCTTGCTCCCAGGGTATTCTTCCACTTGTCCCATTGAGTTAGAGGGGACAAGTAAGAGAGCACTCTGGGAGCAAGGTTGAATTTTATTCTTATCACAAGATGAGGGAACAATAACATGGGCTTGCTAGGCAGATGTTCTTCTCCAGACAATCTCGACATATTACAAAGAAATTTTTACCATTCAAGCAGGAAATATGAAATGAATGCCAACAACCTTCAAACAGTTTCCATGGAAGGTCAGAAGATTCACTACACAATGGGCTGTCACATCTTTTACTGGGATCAGGCGGTGGATGAAAATTGAAACCAAGAGGAAGGATGTTACTCTTCACTGACTTCCCTCCACATAGATTGGGTAATAACCAGAAAGAACAGTTCCTTCTTTGGCCAGGCGCTCTTGGCACAACAGTTGCTGCATGCAGATTGGATGCAATTGCAAGAAGAACATTGGTAATGATAGTGGTTGCCTTACAGTAAAGACTTGTAAGTTGTTGTCTGCTAAACAGAGAATTCTTTGATGGTGTAAAAGTGGCACGCCAGTTGCTCTGCCTCGTGCTGCATGCAAAAATTCCATGTACCTTTTCGCGTACCTGTTCATCTCAGTCACCTAGTAACCTTTGTTTGGCGCGAGATGACACTGGGCACATGCTCTACATAATACATATCAATGACATCCAGGTTTAAAGAAAACAAATTGTAAATTTCCCTGTTGCCACCACCATTCTTCCAAAACAAAATGTAACTCAACCGGATGAGCGGGGACTTGTTGTAGTGCCTTCTTCGAAAACAAAAGAGCATAACCCACAACCTAAAAATTGAGTAGAAGTAGTCATCCAGACGATTTAATTTAAAAAGGATGTTGTAAGAGGCCAGTGCAAGTGGAATGTCGTTATCAAGAAGGTTGACTGGTGGAAAGAGAGAGGGGGTAGGTCATGAGTCATGAGTGGGGTGCAAGGGGTGGGTCGTGCAATTTTCAGCTACCCTTAGGGGGTGGGTCACCCTATTTTATTACGTAGATAGGCACTAACTACTAACGAGACAGTTGACTACACTTGTTATATAAAACACAGCCAGCTGGAATTATTGCTGAAATACTTGTAAACCTGTTGTGCGAGAAAGTACAAAAGGGTGACAGGCCGCACATCTGTACGGGAGTGGAACCCTTAACCTTTTTTTTTGGCTCTTACGAGCATGTCCTTTAATGATTTTCCTTTTTCGTAAGGAAATGATTGGTGGCTCTTTAAAAATTTATTGAGGTTACAGTTGGTTTTGTATAAGATTCCATTTTTTCATTCAAGCTTCTTTTATAGTAGACACTGAGGGCTGGTATTGTGTCACGAATGGCAATATTTCTTTTTCCTCCTTGTTGTTTTGTTTTAGGAGTTTAGACTCCCTTTCGTGAATTTTATTTCTGATGGTATGTTTTCTATCAAAGATTGTGGGTAGCCTCCGTCCATCAAGCGTTGTTTTTTAAATTTGAATTATTTTCCTCAAAGGTTGTTTCTGAGGAGTTTTTTCGTAGGATTCTCAAGGCTCCTTCTTCGACAAATCCTTTTTTAACATTTGGAGGGTGACACGAGGTGAAATGTGTGTGCAAGAAGGTTTGCCTCTGTTAAAAATGTGTCTTTGCATCAAGGATAGATTTTTCCTTGAATCTTGTGCCTTTGTCTACAACCGTGTCTAAAAACGCAGTCTCAGTGTCAAATGTTTCGGCCGTGAATTCAATAGTTGGTGATGTAAGTTTGCTTGTTCCATGAAGGCTTCGATGTCTGGTTTACTCATGTCCCATAGGGCAAAGATATCGTGCATGTAGCATTTCCAAACTGTTGTTCTAAAGACAGTTTTGCTTAGAGTTGTTGTTTCAATATATGTCATGAAAATAGTGGCAAAGGAATCAAATCTGCTTTCTTTGTGCCCATTGCAGTTCCATGGTTTTATAGGTAGTGCTTTCCATTGAAGTGGAAGAAATTTTCTTTGAGGGTCGATTAATCTAAGCATTTCTGGCAAGTAATGTGTAGGAATGGGTTGTCTTTGTAGAAATTTTCATATGCTTTGTGACAGACAATTTCAATATACCTTCGTTTTGCTGTATATTCGTGTCAAGACTCATAACGTCCATCGAAACAAAGAATGTTGGGTTTTTCACATTTGTTTTTTCAGTGAGAGGTATGATTTCTGTGATTTTGATATTGGTTGTAGCAGTGTATCAACAAATTTTGTCAAGCACAGAACCAAACATCCATGTTTTAACTAGGGAGTGGGTCATGCAATTTCCAACCTTGCTTTAGGGGTGGGTCAGTCATTTTTGTGCCGAAGGGAGGGGGTGGGTCATGTGTTTATGTGTTATACTTTTTGACCGGTCCCTAAGAGGCAAAATTTTAAAAAAATGCCATTATCCTTCTATAAGCTGTCACATCGTTGTGACAAACTGAAACAAAATTGGTATAACATTGCCACAGTGCGCTTATTAAGTTCTTTCCTGTCTTTTCAATGACGGTCAGATGAAATTGATGACAAGATAAAATTGAACACATTACCAGCATTGGCAGTTTTGCAAAAAGAACAAAACTGATCTGGTTCATAAATTGGTGGTTTCCCTTCTTTAATGAACGTCTTGAAGACAGCTTTCTCTAGTTGGCTAATTTCTTTCTTTAGATCTTCACCTAACAAAAAGCAAAAACCAATGTTCGCAATCAGCCGGTAGCATATTTTTAATCTCGAGCAAAGATATAGAATACTTTTCTGGAATTACCATCTTGACTCTGGATGTCGATATATATTTGTATATATATATAATTTGCACGGGCTCTCTTGCCAGAAGGAGGAGTCTAGGTTCAGCATGTTTCCCATCCCCTGTAACGGAACCTGCCTTGCGGTTTCGCAGTGGAAATTAAGGATGGTACTTATGGTTGGGTACCGATCCAGCCGTCTCAACCAAAACAAGCCATTTTCTGGACCGGTTTCGACTGTACTGTCTTCTTCAGCGGAATTTTACAGTTTCAGCTTGTCCGGTCGCTTACGCGCCGTTGGACTTATTGCATTAACTATGTGTCACAACTCTGTTTATACCATAAATTGACAATTACGTGTATGACGTGGGTATGGCATCAATAGGTTGATTAATGAGTTGTACTTATTTTCGTGCACAGTTCTTTGGCATTTTTGTAGTGTTGACGCGGAATTAACTTTAAAATAACTTTATTAACTTAAAATCTAAATGTCTCTCTATCCTTACAATTTGAGGCTAGCTTGTGCTACTTTTGAAGTTTTAACTTAATTGCTACTAGAGAACTGTTTTTCTCTGATTATTTTGGCGGTAATGTCTTTACTCTTGCGCAACATTTTATTACGTATATGATGTCTACATGATGCATCTCATCTGCTTGAGAAAGTTGGAGCTCGCGCTGCACGATTTTAGAGTTTTAGAAGTTTGTCTGCTAGTTTTATGCCACAGGTTCCCCAAACAACATTGCAATAGTCGAAATGCGGCTGAATCAAGGCTTCGTAGATAAGATGCAATGTTGCTGGGAGAACAAATTGCCTGACCCGTTTGATAGCGGCAATACCAGAGGCAATTTTTTAGCCAGTTTCTCGATATGACTGCCCCAGGTAAGGATTGCATCAATGAGTACACCTAGAGATTTAACGTTGATACCTGGTTTACGGGAGTACCATTGATGCTCAGAACGGGAGAGGCAGTTAGGGTGTTTAGCTTTTGTCTCGAGCCGATTAGCATAAACTCAATCTTAGTCATATTAAGTGTGAGTTTGTTAGCGATCAGCCGTTTACTGATATTTAGCAAGTCTGTATTCAAACAGGACTGAATGATATTCACGTTTCACATCTTTATCAGCGTGATTAAGATTCGTATCATCGGTATACATTCTAGAGCAAGAGTTTGTTAAGCAATTTGGTAAGTCGTTTATGTATAGCAAAAAACGTAGAGGACCCAATACAGCCCCTTGAGGGATACCACATTGGAGAGAGCAGGTCTTGAAAAGTGAACCACTAACAGAACATGTTTGAGTTCGGTTTTCTAAGTATGATTTAAACCAATTGTAAGCATTTTCTTGAATTCCGTAGGCGCTTGATTCAGACAGTAATACCGTGTGGTCTACTGCATTCTCCTTTTCAAAAGTTTCGATTGGGCCAGACTTGGTGGAAAGATCAGTCGACCCTTTCAACGATTCAAAATTTAATTTCAGAAGCTCAATGCCCTCGCAAACAGAATTGAGCTTAGCTTTGACATCAAAGGCTTCTCAATCTTGTGAGTTGGATCAGTGCCAGAAGCGAAACTGTTAACGAAGACTTTTTGATTCACATGTACACGTTTCTGTGTTTGGGTGGAGTAGTCTATAGAAGTCAGCAAGGTTTAACTCTTTCATTACATATAATAGACCATTGCTGTAGGTTCCGGTGCCTTCCATGGACGTCCACGTTTCTTATCTATTTGATTGAGCGTTGTGTTCCAATCTCCGACCAAAATGACGTGTGATATGCAAGCTGTCGATATCAAGAGATGAGTAAGTTTTCTCAGAAAGGGCATTTGAAGCTGATAATCTGTTGGAGGATAAACGTTAGTTATCGTAAGCTCCTCGTTGGGTAATTTAACACTGCATGGCAAAGATATATCGCCCGTCCGTGTCAATGACTGTTGCTTCTAAACCAAAGCTGTTTGCTTTCACAAGATACATACACCTCTGGCGTGCTCTGAACCGTGACGGTAGAATACATTAAAACCTATTGCACGTTTCTGAAGGATTGTTATTTTGTAAGGATTCGTTTCACGGGCTCTTCCCCAACAAATAAGGACATAGAGGTTAAGCAAGGGGTTATTAGTGTATTATAAATGTACAAAATGTCTTCGTTAGTTAGCATCGCCATAGTTTGACTTATATTTGTAGCTACTGTGTGAATGTGGTTCCTCCATGACAATTTCTCATCTATTAACACTTTCACTTCATGTTTAAATCTCTCTTTCTCCTTAACATTTACACTTTTTTACTATTATTAAAAATATATAACATCGAGAAGGATTATGAACTTAAATAGATAGGGGCACAAATTGACGTTACAGCATTTGACGTTACAATATTTGCTGTTATCCAATTATCTGACTTTCATTATTCAATTTTTACCGTTGCTTCCACTTTTACAAGGTTTTGAAAGGATTTCAGTTCCATCCGCAATGCAAAGAATTTAAATTATTCGGAGCGATAAGATTTATCATTTACATATAACAAGAAATGCAGGGGCCCTTAACACAAACCCTTGTGGTACACCATTACACCATAAGTAGCATTACTCCTCTGACTTCTTTCGGCCTGCGTAGCCCTTCATGGGTTTCTGGGTATAAATAACAAGTAAAATCGTAAGACAGAAACCATCATAAAATTGAGTAATTTTAGTTTTCAGTCGACAAAGACCTTGTAGCAGAATAATTCAAGTCATATCGCATTCTTTTTTACATTTTTCAAAGGCTATAGACATAATTAGTTATTTGTAATAATACCAAAAAGACAATTTCTCATGGGAGCCGCGAGTTGCAATAACTGCAATGAAGAAACTAGTATTCATTGTAAAAGTGACAATCTCTTGGCGAGAACGGCGACGGCATGAACCGTTTTTCCTTTTTTTTTGAGTCTGAGGTAATTTTGACGTGAACCTCCTCCTTGAACCTGCACTAACGGATACACCGAACGTTTTTCTGCTCTTATACTACTACATGAGAAATTTCTGCAATTGGATTGGCTTAGAGCAGTGGTATTTCAGCTTAATTTGAAATACCTATGAGAAAATTACAAACCTTTTGTGGGTAGTAGTACAAACAGTTAATAGCATGATTTGTACGTGATATTTGGTATAAATGCCACTCGTGATATTTCAAAATTGTCTCAAATTTCACTCTGGTAAAGGCTCATGAAATTACGTATAGCAATTTCGAAATATCACTCGTGGTTTTTATGCCAAATATCACTACAAATCATGCTATTACCTATACTAATAGCATGATTTGTACGGGACATTTGCATAAAAACCACTCGTGATATTTCAATTGTCTCAAATTTCACTCGCAGAAACGGCTCTTGAAATTACGTAAACAATTTCGAAGTATCACTCATGGTATTTATACTAAATATGACTACGGATCATGCTATTACCTACACTAATTTATAATTTCACTTATGAAGTTACAAAATTGCCATGGCAACCTTCACTACGTCTCAGTGCCAAAATGGCGACGAAGTTCTAAAATGTTATGAATGAAGATGTCAGGGCATTAAAAGACAGTTTAGAGAACCTAAACAAACGAAAGAGTACATCGAGGAGGATTCTAACAAGTATTTTGTCGAACAATTCTGAAAATTCTCAACTTAAGCCAAATTTAAGCTCTAGACGTTTGAGAGAGTGAAGTTCTCGATCGATACGATCCAAGATAATCAAAATTCCTCGATTGCTAACGTAATTCGTCACCCATTACATTAATAGGTAATCCAAAAGGCGAGGGAAATTATTAGGATTTGGACAATACGCAAGTGAAATTATTCCCTAATTTCACGACACATACTTTTTGTTCGTGGGTTTAAAGGGATACGAAAGAGTTGGAAGCCGGCGGAAATTGCCTTTCAACTGTTGGGTTTATTCTTCAAAAACTGGTAAAATTAAGGGATAAATAAAATATCAGAATCTTTTTCAGACGTACCTTTGTGACTGACCAAACAAAGCCGACGTTCTTCGCTGTCAGATAAAATGTACGAACCTCCTTCGATCTCCAGCCCCCTGTAGATTCTTTCCGACTTGTAAGCTGCCTGTTGCACCATTTGCTCTTAGAGTCGCAGCCCCTTTTACTGCGAATCCTGTGGAATGATATTGTGGGAGTAGTATGTGTAATGTACTAATCAAATGTTAACGCCCGAAATAAGGAAATGATCGCTGGAGCCTGGGGATAGACGGAGAAGTGAAGCCTGTAAGAATTGTTTCAAACCTGTTTCCGATATACAGGCTTTTGATATACCTTATAATTGGACAATTTTAACAGTTAACGTCAACACGTTCGTCAATCATGTGGTTTTTGCGCGCGTAGGGTCTTAACAAACTTGGCGAGCCTGTAAAGCCCTCTTACACAGCACGTTTCGAAATTTTGACACAAGAAACGGTTTTTCAGAAGGTGGGAGAGGAGAGGAGAGAGGGAGAAAAATGGGTGGACTGAGGTACAGTAGAACACCGGTGACTCGAACTACCGGGGTCGATTGGAAAATTCAATTTTCAGTGCTAAAAATTGACACTCGCTGATTTTTCAACACTTCCGGCAGTGTATATTGCTATTGCAGTGCAAGTTTAACTTATTTTATCAGAAACGGTAACATAGGCATTTTCTTTTATAAAACGTGATCTGTTCGTGAGTGTCTTAACCACTCTTAGAGATAGTGTCTTTTTACTGATTGTACAACCAGAGCCAATGGAATGGCAACCGAGTATAGTTACAAGAACTAGAATTCGAGTTATCGGGGTAATTTTCAATGACTTTTTGATCAAGGGTGAGGAAATTTAGTTCAAGTTAGCGGGGAATTCCAGTTATCCGAGTTCGAGTTTGTCTAGTAAAAACGACTGGAAAGTGGGATGAAATCCAAGGGAAATTGTACTTAGTTCCAGTTAAGGGGGTGTTCGAGGTATTGGATTCTACTGTATTTTAAAAGATGCTTACAGGCTCTATTCTCTGTAACAGAAAAACAGGAAAACCTTTAATGTATCTGTGGCCTAGGAGGTGAGAAAAACTCCTACCTCTTTTGGCGAACACCACAGATTTCCCAAAGATCTGCGTATGTCTTTAATGTCAATCGGCTGTCCTCGCCAGATAATATATCAAACGACAGGTACTGTTCACAGTAGCCATACTTAGGACACTTGTAGATGTTCTGCACTGTGTAGAGATTGTTACCATGGGGGATAAGTTTCCAGTGGCAGTTTTCAATCGCAGTTGTAATGTAGGGGTGACCGTCCTTCATTAAGCTGTTCTCGTCTGTCGTCCACGTGATTGGATTCAGCTTTTGACCAGAAATTTGTGGCGTCAGACACCATCTTCCAGCCATGGAACGATCATAATCGGGTACTTTCAGCACCTTCGTCAAATAGGAATCTGTGAATGGGCTCACGTCAGGGTCGAAGTAATTTAGTGCCATCTTGCCAATTTTACCTTGGCGAAGGAATCTTATCAGATGCTTTTGCTGATCGCGCATAGATTCCTGAGCAGCTAACAAGGCTTGTCGGTTGGGTTCTAGGTCGATAGGTAACAAAGTCGCCGCTTCCTGCATGATCATGTCTTTAAGAATCGCCATTTTTGTATACAGCTCAATGTATTTCAATGTCTTTTTGGCATCGCTTATTTTGTTGACCTTCAGGAGACCGTTAATTTCACTTGCCAATTTTCCCATGAAGGGGAGGCCAAGATACAGTGGCACATTCCTCTCAAGTGACGCCGCCTGAGAAACGGTAAGCTTTTTGCCTGACTGGGCCAGCTTATCCAAATATGCCTTGGAAACTTGGAATGTACTGGTAATGCCTTTAGCCTTATTACTAAGATCGCTCTCATAGAATTGTGCCAATGCCTCATCTATTTCTTCACGTACAATTTCTCCGATAGATTTCTTTTCCTGTCCTCCCACTCCAAAAAGACTCAGATACCCGGAGACGAAGCTTAAGGCGACGGCAGCAATTTGGCCAGTGGGACCGGCAAGAGCTGCAAACTGTGCCACCATGTTGAGTGCTCCCTGTATTGGGCCAATTGGATCACTTCCCGCATTTAAAAACGTATGAATATTTGAGGCAGCGGCCTGTAGAGTCTGCGTCATAACCGCTCTATCACCGAACGAGATCTCATTCCACTGTCCCTTTAGCTCAGTTACACCATTCATAGCGCCCGTTGCTTGTGTTCCCAATTCTCCAAAAGCAGTTTGCAGTGTGCTGATAGCGTCGCATGGGACTGAAATTAAAATCAAAGCATAAGTAGCGGCCGTTGTAATGACGACACCGTTTACAAAGGTTCGGACAAACTTTTTAACGGACGAATCTTTTTACCCGTGCAAATTATGTTACGGGTTGCAGTTTTGTTTACCGTTCGATAACTTGCACGGTTCCGCGGGCCCCGAGTAACCGAAAGTCGAATTCGTGCATTTTTTGTCCGTTCAAATATTTTTCCGAAGCGTTTAAACAGGGCCTAACAAGTGAAGGAGAAAAACTGGAAAACAACAATTTCATTCAGCGAAAGGATGAATAACACAATCATATGACCGTTTCAGTTTTCGTGGTCACTTTCTCGTTAGAAGTGTTATGGGTATGTGCGTTGCCAAAACATGTGGTTTTGACTTTTTAAGGCACAGGTGACCCAAGGTCGAAAGATTACCGTAATGTTGCCAGCATAACCTTCAAAATATAAGGATTTGTATAAAGGAAACGATTATTTCTGTAGCCCGCGAATGTGAAAGAAATTTAATGCAAATCGAGTAACCTCACGGTGATGTGAATTTCTTCTTTCCAGGGCCATTGTATGGGTTTTGTTGAAACTAGTCTGTTCTCCATATGATATATATAAAAGAACAAACAGGCTCAGGAATCACACACAAAAGGGAAAAACACAGCTTCATTGAGGTTAGCCGATTTTACAATACAATAACTTCATTATCTCTCGCGAGGGGCGGGGGGGGGCTATTCTGAGATAATTTACAAAGGAAATTGTAACTGATCTTTATGCCTTGCGCTGTAATTATGTGTATCCGACCTTTTGCCGATGTTACTGGCTTAGCAGGCAGGCACAAGGCAATTGATAATATAATACTAAAGCGCAGACATCTCGTACTTCCAGTTGACTCTTGACTGAGGGCCACTGTAACATGATCGAGCTTCTTAGTGTTAGTCACAAGAAGAGCAGCAAAGTTTTACACCAGTTGTAACTTTTGTAGGTTTTGCTTGATGGTACCAGCCCAGAAACGTATAACAGAATAACTTAGTAAGTACAAGCGAGTTTAGGATCAGAACAGGTCTAGAGAACAGATACCTAACCCAACTTATCTGACACAAGGTAGACAAGCGAGAAGACGTTATGCAGGTAAAATGTTCATTAAAAGTTCAATGCGAGTTCAGTACAATTCTTAAATACTTGACAGACGAAACAGGAACGAGCGCTTGTCCAAAGAACGGGTACACTCATGTCACAAGTTTTCCTGACTTGCGTCAAAAGCTGTCTGGCTCGAAGCACAATGAGTTTGGTTTCGCTAGGAGTAATCAGCAGTTGATTTGAGCAGCACTACTTGGCAGCATGGCGGAGGTCTTCAGAGTTTCTCTCCAGAGAGAGGTCAACATCCTTAGACGAGAGGGACAGAAAAATCTTCGTATCATCCACATAAGATTCCACGCTGCTAAACTGGACTGCGTTTGGGAGATCATACATATGTAGACTTAACATTGCAGGGCGCAAGATAGACCCTTGCGGCACGCCATAATTTACTGTGAGCTGATCCGATAGTGAGGTGCTGACCCGTGTTAGCTGCATGCGGACTGTAAGGTAGCTTTCAAACGACTTGAGTTCCTGACTTGACGTACCTAGGTAGCATAACCTTTTAACGATTTCTTTGTGAATCCTACCCGAGTAGAGTCTAAAGATCCACTTAGCCTGCGAGCAAGCTCTCCTATTTGGGCAAGCGAAGCGAGCCTCCCACTCGACGGAAGGATCGAAGAAAAAAAAACAGGAAGGTGTTTAAAATCTTTTCACAGCTCTTACGTTTTTCACTTCGATAATCTTCTATACATGTATTTCTTCATCCCGCAGTTCCAATACAAAAACTTAGTAATTCTTTTTTAATATCCTATTACGGTAATAGTGGTTTATACCTACTTAGACGGCTCCAACTGACTTTTTACTGTTATTATTTAAATTTCATTTAGTGAATAATGATGTCGGTTAAACTAGTCTGAAATACACCTTGCACCTTACTTGCATCTTCCAAGTGAATGTCAATGTCGCCTTCTGAAATTTGTTCTCCTTCTTTTGCTGAAACCTGCTCCTTTTCATTCGATTTAGATTTTAACTGGAAAGAAAATACAAAGGTACTCAAATAGAGACAATAAAATGCCAGTAGTCATTTATTCGTTTTTTCCAAAGTGAGCTGCGTGTTATGGGCGCTTTGAGACACGAGAAGCAAGAGCTGCGTTGCCTCAGTAACACTCGTGGCTCTTTACTTTTGGCGTTGCGCTTTACGTGCTATGAAAGAAAGACAAGAGACTTCTTGTAGCCTACAAAAAATATGACATTTCTCAGCTCGTTTTTTTCCATTTGAACGTCATCTCTAAAGAGAATAAAAATCCTTAAAAGATATATATTAGAGGCGAGAGATGAAGGGTGCAAAATCAGTAGCCTTTTCCAGGCTCTCAGATAGTAGGGATAACGCGAAAATATAACCGTGTGTACTGGCGCTTCCTCTCCCCAGTTTCCTCCCGATATATTTTCGTGTTTGCGAAGGGAGTTTAAGCAAAGATGTTTTTGAGCGACGCACACCAACCGGAAGAGAGTTCTTTCGATATGACATGACGCTTCCAAATTTGTTTCCCTATGTGTCTTTTCTCGCATAGAGACGTTTTGCCCGAAAATTTGGTCAAAATCACGCCCCAAATATTGCAAAAAGTCCACTTCTGGTTGACGTGCGTTGAAACGTGGGACCCGACTGTCTCGGAGCTTGGAACAGGCTACGAAATCAGGGCTACTGACAGCCAATCAGGTAATAAACGTTTGGTATAATTACTATTATTCTGCGAATAGGCGCCTGAGTTATGCCAGCTTCTTTAAAATTGATACTATTTGAAAAAAAATTGATAAAAAAGAATTCATCAAGCTATGACGCCGTGTCATGGGATAGAAGCTCTCATCTAAGCCTATCCGCCAGCAGAGTATGACTGACCAATTTGCCGTGAGGGTGGTTGCGCCTTCCGTTCAATGTACTCTTACCTCTTTTGAAGTCTTTTTTAAAAGTTCCTTCATCCAGCCAGGTTGGCCTTCAGTCAGAATATCGGTCCCAGTCTTTCCTGCGTCTCCTGTCTTCCCCTCATCGTTATTTACACCTTCAAAGTTTGACGTTACTTTTGGCTTCGCAGTGTCCCTTTTCTATGAGGTAAGAATCACTGGATAAAATTACAGTGAAATTAAAGCCAGGTGGTGTATTCTAATTATAAGGAGAGCCTGCAGTGCACTGATGCGTCCCTAAGCATGGCGGAGTATTTTACTGGTCATTTCACGATGCGTTAATTAATTATTCAGTGAGAATATTGCAATAAGGGACGTTCTGTTTGTTGCTGCACCTCTCTTTGTCCCTCTCTTGCACCAGTAATACCATGTCTTAAAGGTACAAGTGACTCACTGATCTAAGAGCGGACAATAGACCTTTCCCCCGTTGCACAGGTGGACAAAAGCACACGCTCGATATCTGAAAATTCTGACATGACTCCGACGCTTTCTAGTCATTTTATCTGGGAATTGCAAGACAACAGAGTCGTCAAAAATTTGAAATTTTTTACCCTAAACCTCGAAGTCATGTCAAAATTTTAGTATATCGAACGTGGGCTATTTCAGTCGTACAATTCACCGTATTTTGCCACACCAGGCCCCGAGTCGTTCTTGACAGAGATGCAGTGTTTTTTTTTTGTCCTACCCCCTTGGGTATACCTAAATGTTCCGTGATTAAAGGCTATGTTCTTTCCATGAAGAAATTCATTGATTTAACACTGTTGTGCTGTCGAAAAATCTTAAATTAATGCTTACATGTATAAGCCCTGGGCACTTTCCCTAATCTTATTCATCGTCCTAAGGTTTGCTTGAAGGGGTAATAAACGGAGGGGCTTATATCCGAGGGATCAAAATACGTTTAGAATTTACAACTTCATTTAAATTCAAGCTAGGCGTAGGTGGGGGTTAGATCCGCGGGAGCTTATAGCAGCAGTTTACGGCGTTAATATTGTTACGATTGTCTCGATGGAAATTATAGTTTTAAACTCATCCTGGGAGTCGGTATCAGTGTTATTGTTGCTGTCCGTTTAAAATGGCCCGGTATTCACACTGAAGTGAACGCGAACCACCTTTGAAAAGCACTGTAAAGACCGTAGAAGTAAGTGAGTAAACGGCACCATTAATGTCAGATGACAATTGAGCGTTTGCAGTAACAATAGCCTGCGTAGCAAGCTTTCCGTTTGGTTTCGAAGCAAAGAACGAGGAACGAGAGTCAGAGACCACGCGCAAATTGGCGCGAGTAAAAGAACGGGGAGGCGGCGGGGAAGAAAATAAGGAAACGCGTTTCCTTCCTTCCCCTCTCCCCTCTTTCATTTTTTAGCTCTCGTTACATTTTTCGCGCGGCCAAAACCGAAAATTCCGTTACACGGTCTTTCTTGCTCCGAAACCAAACGGAAAGCTTGCGACGCAGGCTAGACCAACGGTAACAGGGGGAGCAACACATCATATGGATTGGCACATGTAGGGAAACGTCTTTTATGTCAGGGGGGGCGTATCTCAGTATGCTTAAAACGTATTGTACATGGGTGAAGTTTCCCGTCTGATCACTTTTTAAATACGTACTTTTTCATCTGCACACTCCATGTGCTTCAAATCTTCCTCAAAGAGAGCGATATATTTTTTCTTTTTAAGAGTTTCTTCTAAATGTAAATCATTTAAGGTAAGTAAGCAATAAAGATTCAAATTTAAAGATCAAAACTTAAAACTTCATTTAAGTAAATGCACATTAACGTACCTTGGCTTTCGCGATCGACGGCCAAAGCCAGAAAAAATGGCAGAAAAATCAAAGAAGTCCACATAAGTTTCGTTGTAAAGAACCCTTTAAAGTTAAAATTAAAGTGAGGTTACTATTAACCATATTCCTTCTACAGTCAACCCTCGCCTTGCGAACACCCCGCTAATACGGACAGCAGCTAAACCCCAGGCAAAAATAAATTACAGATGTTTAAATGAAATAAACTTCCGCTATTACGGGCCCTCGCTGATGAGGACACTGACTCAAGGTCCCCACAGTGTCCACCATAAAGGGAGTTGACCTGTATTATGGCGAAAGAAACATTGAACTTAAATTACCTGCAAATCATGTTTTCTAGAATTAAGCAAATACATTTTCGGGAAAAGTTTTTTGTCTGCAGGACGTGGCAAACGGTTTTGTAATAAGTTGAACTGAGCCAAATGGCCTCCCTGCGGCCAGAAATAATAATGAATCATCAGCATCATCATCATCATCAAAATCATATCACATATCAAAATCAAGGTCATATTTCAGGACTCGGAGGTGGAGAATTGCAGTCATCTCTCTTTATAGCGGAGACTCTAGGGACCTTGAGTTCCGCCCGAAATAACAGGAGTTTATTTCGGTCAAACATCTGTAATTTATGTTTGCCTGGGGTTTAATTGCTGTTTGTATTATCGGGGTGTCCGCAAGGCGACAGTTTATCTTTATGCTATAGAGCCGGCGAGCTATTAGCCAATGATTTTTAAAGATTTTGGATTCGGCCTCAATGAGATGCTTTACAAGTTATCAATAATGGCCCTTAGTTCGATTTTTCAAGTTTTTTTTTTTCGTATCGGTAATGTTCAGCAAAGATGTTCTTTTTATCCTCTCAAGCTGTGAGTGAAATTTGAATGGAACACGGTTTAATCTTCAACTGATATTTCTTTCCTTTCTGTCCTTTTGGTATTACTGGTGGTAGTAAAGAAGCCGCCCTCCCACGAAGTCATAGTTTCTTTGCGAGAATTAAAAAAGGAAACAAAAAGAACGGGGTAGTTAAGCTCCAGAAACTCCCTATAGTAGTGGTTTAAAAAATACAATACAATTAAGGATACCTTCCAAAAACAATCAGTCAGCCAATCACAGCCACGAACTTTAGGCCGGAAAACTTGGTTCATCTTAAGATATGGCTGAGGTGAACGTTATACTTTGCTTGTGGGTGAATGTTAGGTTTTAATGGGATTCTTACAGAACATGCATACCTAAGTGCATATTCTGTGTGTCAATCTGTGCATATTTCTGTTATTCCATCCTGTTTGATCAAAGAGCTAAGTAAGACGTAAACGAACATAACATAAACTCAGTAAGCCGGGGGGTAAACCGTTATCATGACGAAAGCTAGGTTAAGCAGTTGATTTTCTTTAAATTCCACTCGACTTAAATTCTATTTTTTTCGTTACCTGTTATTATTGCCACTCAAAAATCTTACCAGTAAAAATACAAAAGCTAATCCCTCTCTGTTTTACTGACTGAAACACGGTAATCGAAAGTAATAGAATTTTCAACGCTGGTAAAAGTTCAGTTGCGAGCGTCCAGTTTTTTTTTATTTTCTCTTTTCCGCTATGGTCGTGAATGAACGTTGAGTGATTGGTGTCAAAAAAGTGCGATTGAAAGTTGGCCATGGAAAAGACAGACAAAGACAATAACAAAAAATAAAAACAAGAACAACCACAGCAATAAATAACGAACGTACCAACCTTTTTAACAGTATGTCAAACCTCGAGATCTGATCCCTCTCTCTTGTAGATGTTTCAATGTTAGCAAGCAGTTCTGTTTTATCAGTCAAAGACCTTATTGATGATTTGAAATTTTTACCCTAATGAACCTTATGTTCAGCTGCTTTGTTAATGGAAGATGTAGTTAAGGGTGACTGACTCTTTCAGTAGGTCATCATTTCAGAGTCAAGTTAAGATTAGATGCCCCTATTTTGACCTTTCCAGTCTGGTACCATCACTGGAATATATGGAAAAATTACATAAAGATTTAAATCGAAAAGAGAGATCGGTAACGAACAGTTTTCTGACAAATAAACCCAGTATTGTGAAGTATATGAAATAAATTATTTTTGAACTGCGGTTGTAGATGAAAGTGAAGAATGATCATCGCAGTAAATTTTCCAATTTAAGAAGTTGGAAAGAAGAAGCCTGAAAAAAAAAACCAGGGCTTCAACGGGATTCGGACCCAGTGTTGTTAAAAGCTGAAATAAGAGAATGGCAAAAAAGGCAGCAAAATATTCGTTCATCTTAAGAGCTGGGCAACACGGCCTGCCTGTTTTTTAGTTAACGTACACTGAGCTAAATTACCGGGACTAGTAGGTGATAATGTCCTTGTGTGCACGAAAGGTTTAACGCTATGCAAGACAAACCAAACTGTCTTTAAACAGATGACGGTGTAGCTCTACTGTTGTTGTTTTTTCAAACAAAATAAAAAAAAAAAACAATTTCATATCGCGCAACAGGTATCCACCGAACGTCACTTAACTTAAAGTGCGCCATAGTTAAACTTTAAACAGTAAATTAAAAGGAGACAGCTGACTTTTTTGGGGAAAACCGCCTTTCTTAACTGATGTTATTGGATCCTTTTTAATGAAAAAATTGCGCTGTAGAATTACTTTTAAAACCTCTGCGCATGTTTCTCGCCTAAAGCTAGAAAAGAGTTGGGGGGGGGGGGGTTACCGGTTTAATTTTGTAGTTAGTAGTGTAGTAAATCTTAAATATTGAATAACCCTTGGAATACGTTGCCATAATAACCGCGAATGACGAAACAACAGTCATTTTTAGTCAAGTACTCACTGTTTTTAAAAGGGACAGGTTCACGGTTCAGCGCACGCCCATTTATCAAAATGCTGTTTTTCTGCCTGGACATGCTGTATCATCTACGTAAGCAATATGATCATGTCATAATGTTGCAAAAAACCAATCTCCACACCCCCCTGAGTCCCCTGGCAGTCACTTCCACTTGATCAACTTAAATATTTGCAAATAGCTGTAAATTAATCACCCATGGAATAAAACCTTCGGGTCAACAATGAATTCAACGTTAGTAGTGTTGGCATAATCCACTAATTTTTTCTGCGATTTTAGTACTCCTCCATGATCCTACTTCAGGTTACTCTGAAATACACTTTTACTTTGAATTACACTTGAGATCGCTGAGATACATGTGCGTGGGATTATTAACCGATAGAATTAATAATGAATTGGGAAAAAGTAATTTAATTAAGGAGAATGCGCTTAACCGTGAACCTGTCCCTTTTAATCTAACTGAACAAGTATATACCAAAGTGCCGCTATGAGTTTGCATAAAAGGCGCATTTCAAGGCCGTGAAAAGAAAAGAAAATTTTCTGCTTTTAATTAGTTATTTATTTGTGTTTAAAAGATGGTGTATTGGATGCCACTTTTCAATGGAAGGTAAATGAGAGGCGTACCTTTTCTGTCAAAAATGGTATATTTAGCAATTAATGAATGAGGCTGAGTAGGATATGAAATTATGCAGATCGAGGAGGGTGTTATCCACCAACCAAGATGGATAACACCCTCCGAGATCTGCTTAATTCTTGATATCCTACGAAAGCCGAATTCATTAACTGCTGTATTATTCCTTCAAAATAATTCCTAGTTTAAAAACATAGCTGAAACATGCTTACCTGCATCGATGTTAAGTTCATCTTCAATACTGTACGTTTAGGTTTGTCCAGCTCCGCAAATATTCTCCAAATAGCAGATGTCGCCCTCCGAGTTGTCTTCTTGCTGTTTTTGCCATGTTCTTAGCTCTTATTTCGCCTAGCTCCAGCTTTAGTTCTTACTCTTCAGGGGCACCCAACGAGGATATAGTTCAAAACCACTTAACATAGCATTGTTGAACGTATTTTAGTATTCAAACGGTAGATATAGGCATATTTTTATCCCCTAAAAACTTTTCATCTGTTCGGATTTCCTAGCTGAAAATCTAGTGATCCGAAAATTATAGGGATAAAAACTTACCTTCTCGAAAATTTCAGCCAGGAAAAGGCCCCCGAAAATTCTAGGTGGCCTTTTTTAGGGTCAAAATCCGTTAAAAATGAGTGATTATACCATTTTGAAGATGTTCGAAAATCCTAGGAGAGGCAGGCAAGCAAGAAATTTTACAACAAATGCTCCGAAAATTCTAGATCTCAAATCGTCTTCCGAACAGATATTTTCCCGAAAATTGCCGTTGGGTGCCCCTGACTCTTGAAACGAGTGAAATGTCCGCCATTTTGTTTTTCACAACCAAAACAACTCAACCTCGTCCCCAGGTCTTCTCGGTTAACGGTGCCTTAAACTGTAGAGGGCTGCATTTTTTACGTCATGTCCGCGTTAAACACAAAAATTCTTCCAATTTGGTCATAAGTAACTGGTTACGGTGAATTATGCGTGTGCTTGTAGCCAATCAGACTTGGGGAAATATTTTGAATGAATAATAAAAAAGGTTAAGGGGTTGGACCTCGGCGGATCCTCCCCGTATAACATTTTGTTCAGTAGCCCCGGGCCTCATTTGCAGGAACAGAGACTTTGTAAACAGAAACCTTCGTAGTTGTAGGCAGTCTAAGGTTTTCGCTGTCCCCAATTGCCACTTTCGTAGCGCTTATCCTGTCGGCAAAATTATTTAGGGTGACACGACAAACAGCACTTTAAATGTCTCATTACTACGACTTTAATAACTATAGGAGAGGTCAAGAAAAACTTGATATGTACAATACTACTTGACAACAAATATTTCAATTGTGCGACCTAGGGGCCTCAGTGAACCAGAGATCTGCTTTCAACTCGACTAACTCTATAATCACACGTAGTGTATTCATATTCTTGGCCGTGAAACTATGATAGCTTGTTGTTGAGGTTAACACTGGAGAATATCATTACTTAAAGAAAAACGGAAACTATTTCAATTTTCTACGAGTTTACCGGCACAGTAAACCATAGGTTTTTAACCAATCAGAACGCGCGTACAGAAAGTCGCCGCTCATTAGCTCCTGTAGTTTCTACAGAGAATACGAATATCGTATTTATTCGAATAGGCACCGCGGCCCCCAAATAGTCAAATAAGACGTCAATTCTGTTAGCTTAACACGGAAAATAACAATTTCTTAGTTACAACAACTCTTTGTCGCGTCCAACTTTCAACGCCGCCCTCAAATAGACGCCGTATTTGAGGCGTGGAAAATTTTATAAGCACCGCGGCGCTCAGTCGAGTAAAAACGATTATGCAAATGTTGTCAACGTTGTGTCTGGCTGACGAAAAGTACTTAAGTGACAACACGAAACTACACATGGCGTAACTTAGACATTGCATGCATTAAGTTATCTTCCATAAAGTAGATGTGCCTGGACCTCTTCTCGGAAGAGGTGCACTATAGTTCGATTCTTGTAAGCGACCACCTCCCGTAAGCTGCCACTCAGTCTTTGCATTTCTGGTGATCGCTTACGGGAGTTTCGACTGTACATTACAAGCAGTTGTCACGTACACTCGTATCTTAACCACGTATTTGGCTGAGCATCACGTTTACGTCAAACGGCAAACGCGAATTTTTACCACGTGACCAAGTTTCATCTTTACTTGTCGTTTACTGTTCATCATTTCTACACACAAGTTAGTAGTTTCACGCAATTTTATCCATAAGAATTGTTTTGAGCTGTTTTTATCTGCTCAAACTTGAACTTTTCAAACGTCAGCCTCACGTTTGCCGTTTGCTGTATAGGTGAAGCTAAAACTCTCTAAAATTCCTGTGTAGACTGGTGGCTGACACAAGAAAAAAAGCTTATTTTGTAAGAAGTGTGATTACCGCACTAAAAGGTATGATTATATGTTTATTTTATGATCACAAGTCAAATATGTATAGAGCGTATGTATTATAAATGCGCTTAAAAGAAAGAAAAGAAAAAAAGAAAGAAAATGTCCGCATGAATCCAGGAAAAATTGACAGTATTTTGAAAAACCCGAGCTGCTCCAAACGCACCAGTATCAAGCGGAGAATCTGTAAATTTGATTTCCCTAAAAGAATGACTGTTACTTCTTTTTATAACCAAGCTGAACCAGCTGACCTGTTTATGGCAAGTATCATTTCAAAAAATAACGGACAATTTCGAAACACTTTTACTTTCAGGGAATCAAATTAACTGACTCCGTTCATAAATACATTAACAGCTATATAAATATTGGTGTTTTTAAGTACTCTATAACAGCTAACGTAAAGTTTACCCATGCGGTGCAAGCATGGACTAACTGAAACCTAATATAAACACCTATAATTCGTAGGTTATTGGGTCGCCCTATGTTACCTCGTCCCCAGGCCCTTTGCAGTAAAAGGAGACGGGAAAAACAAAGACCCTGGGAACGAGATTTGTAGAGTAACATGTGTAACCTAGACAACAGAAGAATCCACCGTTCTAAATATGCCAAAGGCAAGTGCAGCACTTTACAGGCTCATAGCAAATTCCTCGCCGTTCACGTCGGTTGAGAACAGAATCTGGCCACAGATAGTTCATCAACCAAAACGGGAGCATGATGACCAGAAATCCTGTAAAACAACAGAATTTTGTATTGAGTACACTTTATAATAGCCAACCATGAAGTAGTCTTCTTCGCAGCTGTTATTAGGGCTGTCACACAACGCTCCTCCCACCAGTAGGGAAGAGCTTTGCGTGACGACCCTAATAACGGCTGCGAAGGAGACTAGCGATAAAGAGCATAACACACTTACTGTAAAACCGCATACCTGAATGCGGGTGCGCGAGGGAAAAGGGGGGGGGGGGGGGGGGGGGTTAGAGAAGGGGAATCCCTTCCTACTTCCACGTGCACCCGAACTTCTACCTTTCTATTCCCCTTCGAACGCCTCCAACGTAGACTAGGATACTAGGATCCGGCTAGCCTAAATTGTGTGCATTAATGCGATATTTAATTTATTCATATGCTTCACTTTCACCTTTTAAACCCGTAAAATCTCAAATCTCGTGACACGCGATTAGGTTTAGATTGGCAAAAAATCAACTTTGCACGTGCATCACGCTTTTCTGTGCATTTCTTAGCCGTTGTTGCAAGACTGCAACACGAAACGCCCTGCTTCATTTTATTTTATGGAGTAGGTGAGCACAACACAAAAAGTTTCTCTTTCTTTTCCTAAACTTAGATACGGTCCTTTCGGATTTAACCCAGAAAATTTCACTAACATTTGGCAAATTAAATGAATGTGAATAAGATCGATCAAGTTTGAAACAGTGCGAATTTACTTTTTAAGGGAAGTTTCGGTTTGTTGTCATTAAAGAAATTTACTACTATGGCAACATGACGTAACGACTTCTCCTCTCTATAAAGACTATATTAAACGGCCAAAATGGACACAGAAAGATCTTTTCTTGCGCAAATAAGGCGAGAAATTCCGAGGAGATACGCAAATAAGACAAGCCTTCCTTGCCTGCTTGGTATCCAATCAAAACACAAGATTCACTTTATCTTGCGCGCTTGGGATTTAGCCATATAATAAATATGCTTAATTGACCAAGCATGACATCAAAATGACAGGATGTTGGCCTTGCTCTTTTTCTGCGACCTCAACTTTGGTCCATAAAAACGGAGAGTAAAAACCTTGGCCAATATTCAGCCATCTTGATCTCTAAACTTTGGTCAATAACGCATTTTATGTTTCTTCTTCAAAAAAACTGGTTTCAATATGGCTGAGGGGGCCTGAGGCGGCCATTAAACTTCATATGGAGAGGGGTGAGATCAAGAGCTTTGAAACTAGTATTTTTTTTTGTAACTCCACCACGCTTCTTTTATCTCTCAGCCAAGATTTCAAAAAAGTAAATTGTTCCCTAATACCACCTAGTACGCCACTGTTACAATTACAGACCACAATTTACACAATGTAAGCTGATTAACTCAACCAGTGGCCTTGGTGTCTCCTATACGTCTCACAAAACAGCAACTATACAATCTTTAACAAATTCGAGCACTGAAACAAGTTAAACTCGTCACTAAAATTTAATCATACGCTGGTACAATGTACCAGTTTTTTTTAGACCATTTGCCTAATAAGACAGAAGCTTAACACATGTGTCAAACCTACCTGTTGTAAGAAGAGCAAATATCCCAAATGAGAGACATAAATAGTACAACTCAGGAGCATATCCTTGCTAAACAAGAGAAAGAACAAAGGAGAATTATTCATAGTGACTTTAATAGTGTACCTCGCTGCAATGTCAGGCCATGTGACTGAAAGTTTGCACTATCTGAGGTGCTGTGTTCAGCGTGTAAAGAAAGTAGTGTCCGATAGCCCGGGGCTAATGGATTTTGCTATCTGGCTAGTGAATTCTGTTTTTAACTTGCCCGACGGGCAAGTGATGTTTTTGGAGGAATCTGAATAACAGAAGAACTGTGAAATCAATTCTGCTCATCAAAAAGCTTTTGCAGTGGGGCTAGTTGAAATAACTTGTGGGCTAGTAAATGCTAGATTCAGTTTGCCCAAATGACGAGCTGTAAAAATGATTTTCTTTGCACCCTGTGTGTTTGGGTTGGAGAATAGAGCCTGGGTGTTTTTGAATGGATTGTGATCCAGTTTTTTTCCTTTCTTGGGGAGTGGGGACCTAAATTTGTAGGATTTGCTTTGGTATTACTATTAAATTGCATTAGGCCACTTTCCTTCTACTATCAAGATCCTTCAGGGTTTTTCTGGGGATTTTGTTAAGTAAACTTTGCAGGGAGAACCAAATTTAATAAACTCCGGTTTATTGGCAACTATTGAGAACACCTGGGATTGTAAGGATGTTCCCACTTCCTGCATGCTTATATAACTTAACAAATGCACTTGGCATACAGTTGACTCCTGATAACTCAAACCTTGTGCTAACTCGAACTAAAGTTGATTTCTCTTGGATTTCCTTTACACATTTACTATAATTTTACCCATGATAACTAGAACCTCCCGCAAACTCAAAGTAATTTTTGTTTCCTTTCAGGTCATTTCTACATAATTTTACCCTTGATAACCCGAACCATGTTTTAAGTGCATAACAAGTTGAAAAAGAAAAACATTGTACTGAAGTCCGAAACATTGAATTTAGAGAGATTAAGCATCGTGTTTAATGCAAACGTGAATTTGTACCACGTGACAAAGTTTTCGATAATTATTACTTATCGTTTACAGTTCATTATAACTACACGAAAGTCCACAGATTCACACTAATTCTTTCCATAACAATAAATTATTTGAAGCTGTTTTTATCTGCTCATTTCTCATTCTGAAAATTTTACAACTTGAGTCTTATGTTTGCCGATTGCCGTAAACACGATGCTTAATCTCTTTTATTTCAAAACAACCATGTCAATTCTTTGTCTTTACTTTTATGTCACTTGATCCACTTCAAATTCAGTTTCCATCCCTATATATTAATCAAGATTTGTTGCTTAATTCCTTTTTCAAAATAACAATTTTTATGTCATCCAATGCTGCCTTTGAAGTAGAGAGTGCATGATACTTGCATTCCCTCCCCATCCATTTGCTTCTTTTCCCTGTTTCTGGTTATTTGCCTTGCACTTTTCGAGTTCCTGATCACTCAAACTTTTTTGGTCTCCCTAGAAGGTTTGAGTTATCGGGAGTCAAACTGTACTTTTTAAGTTACTGAGGTTCCCATAAAAAAAACAACAAGAAGAAAACACTCACACATAATTCAGAGGCAAATGTTGATGCAAACAGTACCATGCCAAGAATGAGGGATCCAAAGCCAAAAGAAATGAAATGCAATCTTAAGCTGCCATGGCACAGGTTCCATGATTGCGAATAAAAATGTAAAAGCTGAGAGTAAAATAAAAATGGATCTGCATTGATTCCACATGTTGCTGCACAAGTTCATGTTATAGTATTTATGTACATGTATAATATAAGCAAAAACACAGGCTATGACTACCCCCTTCCCCCTCCCCAAGGGAAAAGCAGCCCCCACCCCTCTCCCCCAGACAATGTTGTTCTTTGTTGAGTAGGGTCAAATGAAAATAACAATGGATAGTGTATTTTGTAGAATATCATTTGGCATGTCATGATTAAACAAGTTGTTTAGTCGGGTTGCAGTTCACTTCAGCTGCAAAGCTACAACATTGAAACCTACGGAAGAGGAGGGGGCACAAAAAAATTTTTGCGGGAGTTTATTTTTGTGGATTGGCAATTTTCTGTGTTTTGCAGGAACTAATTTTCGCGATTAGGACAGATTGATTTTTCTTGCTGGGAATTAATTTTTAGGATTTTTAGAAAGTACCCAGTACATAGCATTGAAAATATTTTCTCTTTTATTGAGTACATGTGATAGAAATACATATTTTCAAGCAATAAACCATTATTTCATTGTTTCTGAATGAAAGAGACAAGTTGTGATTGAACAGACACGAATTCTTAGTACTGTATTTTTTGTGTAGCGAAGTTAAGTTAGAGAATTTTATTTACTCTCAGACTGGACTAAATTTTTTGGGAGAAAAATGTTAGTGGTAATTTTTATTTGCAGGAACTTATTTCTGTGGATCGCTGGAAGAATCACAAAAATTAGAACCTGCAAAAAATTTCCTGCCACACGGTAGCTTCCAGGATATTGCACAAAGGATGGGATGTAGTGAAGTGGTGAGCTATAATAAACTAACCTCACTTTTAGTGAGATATTTTGCAGCACATGCAAAATAACCAAGCAAAAAGTCAAAGTACAAAAGCAAATCCACAATAAAAGTCATAGCTATGCTGCAAGAAATTAATTTTGTTGCCAATTTGTAGGCAGTTTAGAATAATTTCTTGTTGTCTGTAAATTTCAGTTGGAAAGGGAATTTTTAAACTACTGGCAAGCCCTGAGCTACTACATGTAGTAGCCACAGATCAAATATAACCGGATACATATTATTAGCTGAAAAAAATTCATTGTTTGGTGAAAGAAACTCAGTGTCATGTTGGGCATTAGCACTACAAAAGAAACTGCCAGGTAAGAAGATGTGTTCTTGCACATATGTTGAACCTTACTGCAAATTAATAGTCACAGGTCAAAATTTTGCATACCACAAGGACAATTTTGCACGAAGACCTTCAATTTATCCTTGACCTCATTGATGGTGTCCGCGATGGAAAATACCTCTTGAAAACCCCTGGAAACTTCCGAGACTCTAAATTCAAAATGACCCTTGATGCCGCAGCCCTCAAGAACTTGTGCCTTTGGTGCAAGTTCCAAAGCTGCCTAGTATACATTATCAGCCTACTACTTAAAACTTTTGCCAGCCCTGGGCCCCCTCTCCAAGGAATGGATGAAGTTTAGCAGTAGTTATTGGAATTTCAGAGGTGTGTGGGGTCTTAAGTGGAAGTTATGGATATGATCTGGACCTGCACATTGTTTTTCAAAATTACGAGGTTAAAAGAACACCAGACGGAGAAAGTACACTGTACCTATCATAGCGAATGTAAAAACAATGCCTGCAACTGAGATGTTGAGCAAAGGTTCATCACAGGTCCGAGAGCTTGGAGGCCTACAGCAAATAAAGTAAAAGCACAAGTAAGTAATATAGTAATTTTGCTTTAAAACGAGTTGGCCCCAGCTTATTGGCCACAGGTAGTGGATCCATTTTCTGGTCATTAT